>JABUQX010000191.1:0-15000 GCA_015478945.1 Trachelipus rathkii
TAAATATAAATTTAACCTAGTTTTATTAGCTATTTATTCAATTGTGCCACTACACTGGTCCTTTTTGTGAAGTCATTCAAGGATGGTTCTGAAGCACACCCATAACAAATGATTTTAATTATATAATTTTAACTCTTTTCTCCTAAACTCCCTTCCGCGCCTTTCCTTTATACTTCTCTATTAGGTGAATATAAAATTTTGTTTGACAATATATATACAATTTTAGATAATGGTAATGTGAGTAATAATTATAATAATAGTATCCCCGGGGTAGCTATCAGGACAATGCCTCCTACAAGTGTAATAAAAATAGAAATGAAATAAGTATGAATAAAAGTGATATTAATAAAGAAAGTGATTTTAATAATACAAGTGAAATAGGCTTTACAAAATTTCCCCTTTCCCTCGCTGAAAAATTCCTTAAATGAATTAATTCCATATAAATTTAAAGTTATGGGTCCCCCAATAAACATTAAAAGTCGCAGAATCTCTACTAGTTTATATGATAAGGCAAAAGAAGAGATAGGCAGGTTAGTAAATGCAGGGGTACTTTCTCCCTCGCACTCACCTTGGGGATTTCCGATTTCGGTACTTTCTAAACCTAGTGGTGGAGTCCGAATAGTAGCCGATTTAAGATTACTGAACAAACGAGCTGTTCGAGACAATTTCAGTCTCCCTAACTTAAATGACTTTACGAACTTACTTCACGGATGTAAAGTATTTTCTGTTTTAGACTTGAAAAAGGCATTTTATAACCTTAAAGTCCACCCTGATTGTCGAAAGTTCTTAACTATAAATACTCCTTTTGGCAGTTTCTCATATAATAGTATTGTAGAAGGCTTCCATTCCAGTCCCACTAGTTTTACAAAATACATATCTTTAATTCTTTCTAAAATCCCTAACATTTTTATATATATTGATGATATCCTCATCGCCACTCCTACTCATGATGAACACATGAAGATTTTAGAAATGGTACTAGACCGGTTAAAATCTTTTAATTTGAGACTTAGTGCTGATAAGTGCCAAATTGGACAGTCTCGGGTTACATATTTAGGTTTTGATGTGTCCGAAGACTCCATGCTCCCTAATGAGGATAAAACCACTGCTATTATGAATATCCCAAAACCTAAGACTATCAAAGATTTACGTTCTTTCATTGGCAGTCTAAACTATTTTCGCTCTTCTCTTCCGGGTATTTCTGAAATTATTTCTCCTCTTCTTTCTTTTCTAAAGGTGCACCATACTCTCAACGCAGAGTAAAATGGAATCCTGAGGCAGAAGAAGCCTTTAATATGGCCAAATTGGCCCTCAAAAATGCTATACCTTTGGGGTTTCCTTCTAATAATGCTCAAATATCTGTTTTCACTGATGCTAGTCAGACAGCCTTGGCAGGTGTAGTAGTTTCTACGGAAAATGAAAAAACAGTTCCGCTGGGATTTTACAGTTATCGATTGAATCTTACTGAATTGGTTACAGTATATATAGCAAGGAACTCCTTGCTTTGGTTAAAACAATTAAATTTAACTGGGTGCAAAATGCAAGGAAAGGTAGATGTTATATTGTGCTCTTTTCAGTCACACAGTCACTTAAAAAAGAGACTGATGCTAATCACTTGCTAGTCAACGGGAGCAGCGTTACGTAACTTTCTTGCAGATAAATGGATTGAACTGTACATTCACATTAAATCCGAAGAAAATTTCCTTGCCAGATTTCCTAGTAGAATCCAGCTCCAGAGAACCACTGAAATGGCCATCACATTTGCCCACGTCCTTCTCACTTCTGCGGAAAAAGTAGGATCAAAGATTCAGCAACAGCTCTTTCTCTTCAATTGAAGATCAGAATTACCTGAAGCAGAAGTCATTCCAGAAGTATCCTATGATGAAGTCTTGGTGTCACCAGATTTTCTACCCCAGCAGAATTCTTCAACAGAGGATGACGGTTATGCTCTTGCATGAATTTTCAATATTTTCCACCAATGAGGTATTTAAGCTTTTTTCAGTGGTAAGATTGACTACAAGAACTTCAAGCACATACAGAAACTGATGTACAACTTCAGAACTAATTTAAAATAACCAAAGAAAATACGGGTCTTAAAGCTTAACAAAAAACTTATTATAATATCGAATGACTTGGTCCTCACTAGCCGTTGATGAATCTATTCACTTTCCAACCACGTGTCTTTTGTTCCAGTACACTCCATTTATTCTCCTGTCATTTCTATTCTCACTCTTTAGGGCATTTTGGTGTAAGAAAAACTCTTGGCATCTTTGATCAGGAGAAGCGCTGTATGTATTAGAAAAATAGTAAGGTTCTTACATTTTAGCTAGTAGTGTTAAAAGCATAATCTTCGTACAGTAGCTACCAAGTTGTTGGGTGAGAGAGGTCATAGAGGAATCTAGTAGGGATGGCATAACGTACTTTTCGAGAGACTCTACACAGATAGAACTGATAGTCTCTTCCTTCATTACATTTATGAAATCTTTATTAATATATAAGGTTATCTTAATTTATTAATAGATTAATTCCAAATATATTTCTTCTAAATGTATGTATTATTCACATATTGATCACTATTCTTAAATGCCTCTTAAATTTATTAGTCATAAAGCTATAAGTACCTTTTAACATTGATTGATAGGTTCTCTCGTATTAAGTTCTCATTTTCTACTCTGTTATATCATTATTATTATTATTATTATTATTTATCTTTATTATTGTGTGGAGTGTCATCTCACTTATTTCTATCTCATTATGTAAAATTAATACTATATTAGAAACTTATTTCTTCCTATTATAGTTGAAGGTAATTTACTAGAGTGAATAGATTTTCCACGCTTTTTAAGAATTAATTTTTGTGGTAATTGCTGGAGGTGGCGAGTGGGAACTTAACCGTATAAGTCTGAGAGAGAAGTATGGAATCGAGCTTTATCGTTCAGCGGACCTGTTACTTCAGAGTAGTGTGTGCACGTCGCGAGTGTAATGTAGGATCCTCAAAGGAGCTAATTAAACTTTATCACACTGGTGTACTCACGAGAGGACCCGTAGAGAGAGACCGCCCACAAAAGCAATGGCCTCAATCGAAAAACTCCTATAGGAAACATTGGTTTGAGATCTTTGGCGAGCCATTGCTGTCTGATGAGATGGAAGATGTAAGTATTATTGCTAGATCTTCTCCCCCATTGTGCTATTGTTGTCTGCATACTGCCCCATTGAATTCGAAGAAGGAAATCACCCCTGCATCTTAAATGATTGGGCCAAAATTCCAACTCTCCCTGAGCATTAATAACCAGCTGGAGGATTGAAAATTCCGACTGTAGTTCATACCTCACGCTTTCGCATGGAATCTAGCGGTGCGTGCTTTGGATATCGTCACACAAGATATATTATTCTATAGGAGACTCACCCTCTGTCTCCAGAATTTACTGCCAAGACACCCGCAAAAATATATGTGCAAATAGTCTGCAAGATGCAAAATTTGTATTAGTTAAAAAACAGCAGTATGGCAGAAACAAACTAGAACCCATATATCATGGCCCATATCCCATAGTAAGATTATCTGGAAATAATGTGTACATAAATAAGAATAATCAAGTACAATGTGAAAACTTAATAAATGTAAAGCCATATTTTATGTTAAATAATGAATGTGAAGAGTTAGATGATTTATAAAGAAAATTTCTATTGGTGCTAAAGTTTATATATTCTAATGCCAGTATACTCTTGTGATAAGTGATATAAAGGTGAAACTTTCATGTAACATGTTGATTACTTTTTAGGTATAGTCATTTTGTTAGATTTAAGTTTCCTCTACTACTTGAATTTTCACTTAATCTTCTCTATTCCTCTAAAATTAAGTATTTTAGAAGTGGCTGGGTGTTCAGGTGTGAATCTCCAAGTAAACTTGGAAATTCACCCTCCAAAAGTCACCACGTGCAACAAATTGGATTCATTAATAATTTGTTTATAAAATACTTTTGTATATTTGATGTGAATACTTTGTAATAATTACGAATATATGGCGCGAAACGCCATAATTGTAAGTTAACGGTTGGCAAATTGCCCCTCAAAAACTTACTCATGTCAATGTTTTTGTTGTTATTATTTCTAGCCCGCCAATTGGCAGTAGATAAAAAACAATCGTTAGCGCACGACGCTTTATAAAAAACTTTGTAAATAAATTAATCACTAAATAAAAACTGAACCGAAATTATCTTTCAATTAATACACGTGACATAAAATAAGAAGAAAATAATATAAAAATAAAGTTTAAAGGAAAGAAAATCTATACTTTTCGTTAGGAAGGCTTAGACCCCAGACTAAGTTCTTCCATATATATATATATATATATATATATATATATATATATATATATATATATATATATATATATATATATATATATATATATATATATATATATATATATATATATATATATATATATATATATATATATATATGTGGCGGAGAGGAAGTACGCTGGGATCAACAAGTGTACCCGACGGTGAGGTACCTCTCTCCACTCTTTCTTGGAGATATGAAGTTCGAAGAATTTTAAGATTACGAAGGTAAATTTATAAAATATTACGTAGATGTTAGGTTTGTGATGTTCAAAAATAGTGGTTTGAATGTCTAGTCAGCACAGCAACCACCTGACACCATCATGGGTAATACGGAGCAGATTAGATTTTCTCCGTAACGGAGGAAGTTAGTCTTCAGGACTCCGTTGGCCTGCTGACTTGAATGACTTTCGAGGAGGATTGTGAACTTTGATAACATATAAAAAAGGTTTATAACAATATAAGATTTTTACCTAGAGAATGTTTTATAAGTTTATAGATCTTTCCCGGATCTTTATTGGACGTTTAATCCGATAAGTTCTAGAAGTCTACTCAGATATGGTTCTTGAAGATTAAGAATAATAATGTCAATAAAATCAGAAAGATCAAAGGATATTGACACACAGTAAAAAGTATTATTTTTACTAAACTCGCTCAAAATATATGGTGGGAGGTCTGACAAAAGTTAATATATCACACAGTCCTACACCAACAACATACGAATAAAAAGATTATGATTGAATAGAATCAGTTAATACACGTTGGAGTAAAAGTTAAAGGTTCCAATGTGTAAAATATGTACACGAGCACAGACAGCTCTAGGATCAGATATGAGAGTGGAAACCGAACGCTCCCAAATATTGCTCATGCATAAAATCAAGGGAGTAAGAAATCCAGACTCAACAATTGTGAATAAATGATGACTTAACTGAATTGACTGGGGGAATGGTTCCAAGTGGTGAGTATGATTCCGGAGAATACAACTATGCTGAAGTACTATTAAGGAGGAAAGAATCAGGCCGAATCCCAATGTTAGAATTGGCAGGGAGAAGGATCCAGACGAACTACAACTCCGAAACAACTCCAAGAAGAAAGATTCAGGATGAATTCCAACCCTCAGAATAGCACCGAGAAAAGATTCACTAATGAATCTCACTCAAGAGTATCAGCACAAAAAGATGGATTCAGGATGAATACCAGTATAAGAATGACGAAGTAGGATTAAGATGAATCCCAGTCTATGAATCTTGAAGGATTCAGTATGAATCCCAGTCTTAGAATGTCTTGAAGGATTCAGGATGAATCCCAGTACAGAAACAGAAAAATCCCAGCTTTAGAATCTTGAAGGATTCAGGTGAACCCCACCATTAAAACCCTGTCAAATATAAACAACAATTGGTATTTGGACACTACTATCCAGCTATATATCTGACAAGTAAAGTACAACAATATAGATCTATGTATGATAAGAAACCTACCCTGGTATATCCAAGAGGGGTTTCTCAAAATGGGGAAATAAGGATGTCAATGGCCTTCCAGCAACAAGACGGTAAACTGTAACAAATGTCAAGTTTACTATCTTTACATCGATACATAATTTTACAGTCATTAATGTAAAAACTTAAATAATATTGTAGCACTGACCTTTGAGACAGCTAGAAAGGCTTATCAACGTCTTTTGGGTATGAACTTTAAGCACAACTATATGTTTACAATCATCTGTGCTTCTGGTGGCTATGTTTTTTATTAGTTTTATATTTTATCAAACATACAATATAATCATAAGATATACTAGAAAAAAAAAAATATATAATTATAAAATCTGAATCATTGCTAATTGTTATCATAAATACATCCATAAAATGAATAAAATATATTAATACAGGCTGGATCAAAATGGTTGCAAACGTCCAGACTGTATATAAAAAACATTTTAGAGGATAAACATTACCAGAATAAAAATGGCGAATTGCCAATTGACACCATGGATGCATGATCAATATCTCCCTTATATCCTCCCCCACTAAATCTAAACCCAACCAACCTCAATTTTCCACGTCGTTTCGAAGAAAGACGGGAGGGAAGAGGCAAAGAGCATAGAAACAGCGCGCAGGGAAGGATACTCAGGACTCTCTAAATAAGCGATAATTAATTTACAATAATTTACAATAATTTAAATATTTTACTTTATACAATTTTATATCCATTTTTTATGTTAATGTTAAATAGATTTTCCCATTTATTCATTATGGATTCTAAGAATAAACGGTTTGGATGTAAACCATCCAACAACAAAGAAGAATCAAGTTAAAAGTTTCCTTGTTGAGATAATCCAACAACAAAGAAGAATCAAGTTAAAGGTTTCCTTGTTGATATAATAGATATGAGGGGTGACAATAGGTACTTCCCCTTAACAATGCTGTTATAACCATCATCGATTAAGTCGGCCCCTCTGACGATATTTTTTTCCGGCCATTAGTATATTTCTTCTATAAGAGATTTGGATTTTTACAATTTAACTGTAGATGGACAGTGTTTGGCCTACTGGTGTCCCAATCCTGACTAATGTGTTTCTTTGTTGGATCACTACATATCTTGCCCAAAGGGACTGTAGTAGTAAACTGGGGATTTGGGCATTCACCTTTCCAGTAGCCATCAGTATTTTTTCCATGATCCGACGTTAATATGTGCTTAAACACAAGGTACGCAACACGATATGTGCGGCTGACACAGAACGTTTTTATTGTAACTTCAGAGTCTCTCCGGCCATGGAACAAATGGCAATGCAGAATACTTGATCGTCTGGTCCGGATACTCTGGGAAAACCGACAGAGATGTTTCTAGAAGTCTTGAACCCACGCAAAGTCAATCCTGAAAAACATCAAATATCCGGGCAATTATCGAGTCATGGTGGAATTTTTCCAATATAATAAAAAAGGCATGACATATTACCTAGTCTAAGATTATCATTTTTCATTATATAATAACTGTCTCGAAGCGAAAAAATGAATTAGAGTAAACTAAGTCATTTTCACCTTCTCTATTTCTCAATTGCACTTATTGATTTGTGAAATCAGAAGTACAAATTAATTATTGAGAAATCGACCAGTTATAAAAAAAAAAAAAAAAACAAATTTAATTATATAAAATTTAAAATTTGTATCTTTAAAATAAAGGTATATAATCAGAAAAAAAAGTTGCTTGGAAAGTTCATTTTTTGTTCATCGAAAACACTCCATCCCTCAATAATAATGAAAATTTTTTCATTATTATATACTTTTTCGAAAATAAAAACAATCTAGGAAGTCTTTTTCCTGATTCTTTCTATTTTCATTTTATACTTATTAAATCATCCATTTGGTCCTATTATTTTGAAGAGAGAGTGTCTACTCATCCAGGGCATACGTCGGTCATGAGAACATCTTATTATCTCCTTCAGGAACCGGGACAAATCTGTAAAATAAGTTTTAAAGCTCCTCCGGCCCACAACCTGTCAAGAACATGACAGGCTCGTTGGAACCGTGGAACCGGTATATATATATGTACATGTATGTACATAATATATATATACAAAGTTCATATATATATATATATATATATATATATATATATATATATATATATATATATATATATATATTATATATATATATATATATATATAATATATATATATATATATATATATATATATATTATTTTAGAGGTAGGAGGCTTTCGATGAATACATATTTAATCAATATGCATTTTTTTCTAAAAAATATACTGTAGATATTTTTTATCGTATATATATTTAACCATTTTTGGTTAAATAAAGTAGGGAATTCAGTGACACAAGACTTTTTGAGATATTTAGTTAATAGTTTAATCTTTAGTCTGCAAGCATACACGAAGAATCCAGACACACAAAGATCAATTTTACAAGAATCATGTACACCAGGAGGGTTTTTTCGTCACATAAGTTAAAGCGTTTGACGATCAGGCACACTAGAAAGCATACATTCAAAACAGCTTCGATAGATGAAGATGTTATAGAACAATAGTTCAGAAGGAAGTTTACTTAAGAGATTAAGAAAGATAGGAATAAGAGTTTTTTTTTCAGGTAACTTATCAGATACAATATGTACCGATAAGTTTAATTGGCCAAGTAGTTTAAATTTAAGTTCCAGTCAGTAAGGGAACGACAGAAGTTTCATTTTCTAAACAGATGAAGCAAAGCCAACTTTTATTCTCCCGGCTTATTTACTTCGTATCAGGACACAAGTGTGTCATTTTATAACCCCGAGACAAGGTTATAAAAGACTGGTCCTTCTTCTATGACGTACATACTCCAATGGAGTCGACATAACATTGGGGAAATCTGGAACTGATCCTCTACTCCTAGTGCGAGGAAGATCATCTAATTGCATTTCCTCCAAGATTTCCTCATCTATGTGGACCAAAGTCAAATTACTATTATCTAAATGGACGTTGGTGGGATCACCAAACACCTCTCCCACTATTTGAAAAGGTGGAATTCTAGTCTCCGAGACAGGTGAAGAAACCATTTCAGCCGACGGGGATATATTGAAAGAATTACTATTTGGCGGGCTGAAACCATAAAATTCAGTCCTTTGAGAACTGGAAGAACTATCCAAGTCAAAAATATTTGACCAATCGTCCGGCAAATCACCCACAATAACTCTCTCCGACAGATCCATAGGATCATCAGAAGAGACTGAGGGGGAATAGTTAGGTCTTTCCAGAAAAAAGGACGGTGGATCCGTTAGACTCAACCTAGATGCTTCCATTAGGACTTTCCAACTGTGATGCTTGGGAAACTATAAGGTCTTCATCATCATTGGTTACCCTTGCAGGAGAAAGGACAGAGGGGTATTTGAATCTAATAGGGTATTCATGTGAATACATATCATAATAATCTAAAACAGGGGTAAGTATTTCATCATGGTTGACCTCCAGAGTACTACCATGGTTCATAGGAGAACTAGTAGGAATATTTAGTAAATCTATCTCGGATAAACTAGAATCGGAATCGGTCTCAGGTAAACTAGAATGGATAGAATTTGATTCGTCCGAAGAATGGATAGGTGAAATAGGAATTACGAGAGGAGGGAGCAGAAATTTAACCTCTTTGTGACCGGGAGATCGTAAGGCTTCTGAAGAACCCCGAGGAACTAACTCCTCCATACTCATATCGAGGTTTTCCCTTTGATCCCAAGAAGTTGGTTCAATTACAGGAGTTAAATCTGGCAATTGAATATATTCACTAATAGAGATAGGATTAAAAGTTAAGAATCCTTCAAAATCAGCCTCCTCCTCTAGGGAATCATCGCTATTATTGAACAATGAAGTATCAGCGATGGACTCCGACTCATAAGAAATAGCAGAATTAGTCTCAGACTCAAGGTCGCTGGATTCAGGAGCATTTTCATCCTCCCCATCCAACAAGCTTTCCTCATCCGAGAAAAATGCATCACTAATTTCCTTATTTCTAGGCAGGTATTTTCGTAAATAAACCGGAATCTCAATCCATTCCCTTAAGTGTGAAAAATGGACTTTTTGAGTTCTACTGGGGGGATTGGTATTCCGTTGGATGACATATGCCACCCTATTCGGGTTCACGTCAACAATGGTAAAGGGGCCTTCCCACTTATGATGAAATTTAAGAGCAGTACTTGGCCCAGTTTGTATTACTTTACGAGCTACTTTTTGACCAACCTTGAAAGGTTTAAAATTGGCACTGCCCTCTTTCCAATATTGGGGAAAAGTATGCACTGGAGCATGTGATTTCTGTAATAAATAATCAGAAGGTGACATGTCCAATGCACTATGATAAGTATTATTATAAATTAAAATAGAGGACGACAATTCCTCATCCCAAGTAGCGGGTTGTTCCAGAACTAAGCATTTCAGTAGTTGAATTAAACTCCGGTTAAATCGCTCTGAAACACCGTTACTCGAGGGATGAAGGGGAGATATTCTCACATGTTTAATGTGTTTTTGTAACACCTGTTGGAATATCTGGGAAGTAAATTCAGTTCCATTATCAGTTAATATACGATTTGGAACTTTAGGAAGGAAAGGGAGAACTTGGTGCTCCAGTTTCCTAGATACGGTCAAGCTGGACTTGTCGGCAATGGGAACTACAGACACCCATTTAGAATTTATCTTCATTTGCCTTAAAATTCACATTGCCAAGTGGAAAAGTTTTTGAAATTGAATTTTCTTCTAATTTGGATGAGTTCGTTCAAGGTACAGGGGAAGCTCCTGCAGATCTATTAAATATTAAATTTAATATTAATGAAGACAATTTCTTATTCAATGTTAAAGGATACAGAACAGCAGAAAGACTTTATATTGAAGTCGATCAAAAAACATCAATTGCTTGTATACCAACTGAAGCAGCTTGTTCCGACCTATATGGGCACAGGATACATGGAGGCCCAGAACTATGTGCATTAGTAGGTCCAAAGAAATCGCATATAACAAATTCCCGGACGTAGTTCTGTAATACAAGATGTCATTTTCCAAGACCATTTTTTTAGAATGACTTTTGTATGGTTTAGGAACTTGTTGCCAATTTATATTGTTGTCATTTTTCTTAAAGCCCTTCAATAAATATCGAAGGGTACGATCATTATTTTGATCGTGGATAACATCAGTATCGTTAATATTAGTATTGACTACCGATACGCTTTTCACCTGTATAGTAGAGGACTTTAAATTGGACTGGGTACAAGTTGATATGCCATCGGCCACCACAGTCAATTTTTTTCCTTGAAGATGAATCAATTGTTTTCGGGACATGTCAGGTAATAGGTGATTATCCCTAAGAGCACAAGTACCAAGTATCAATGGGTTATCTACCATGTATTCCTGGGGAACTATGAAAAACGCTGAAGGATGAGTTACAAAACCCCCATTAAATCTCAGAACTATCTTTACATAGCGAACGATAGGAATTCGTTCTTTATTTCCGAAACCACTGATGGCCTTTACTCCTATGTCTTCGGAAGCCAAAAGCTCTTTTGAATTCCCTAGGAAAGGAACAATCTCGGAACTTATTAAGTTTACTCAGCTCCACTGTCTACAAGGCAATCGTAAATGGGAGCATTATGATCATCTAACTTGACACAGACGATCAAAGGTTCTATATCGGCCTGGCACAAGTTAATAGCAACGACCATGTCTTCACTAGCATAGGAATAAGTTTTATGCGAGAATTTACTCATCTGATTCATACCATCACGTTTAAGAGGACGATTATCCAGTTTATTTACAGAGTCATTATCAAGGTCCTTTTCCACAGATTGACTCATCTCTGTGGGGACTAGTCGTTTAACTGATTTGCGGGGCGAGTTTCAGCGAACCCCCCTTTGCAACGACCTTCATAGTGAGACACGTTACAGGTTTCACACGGGTCCAGAAATAAGCGTTGAGGTAATGGCTTTCAGTTGGTTTAGCCGAAGTGTTATGGGCCTCAGGGAATAGAACGCGAATAACTTTCTTTATCGCTCCTGAATGGTATCTTCGGAGGAGTTCGTTTCTCAGAATCACGGATCTGGAGGGTGCGTTCGAGAACACCTCATTCCCGCCGGTGGGGGCCTCTAACAAAAGGACATACTTACTTTCCGTGTTAATTTACGGGGAGATGATGGAGGGGGTTTCTAGCTCGCATTCGGTATTTAATTGGCCGTCTTCTTGCAGTAGCTCTACAACCCCATGGTACTTATTAGCATTCTTGATCTCATCCCTCGCTATCTCACAGTAGGTACTAAAAGATTCATTCGATCTCCCGATCCTGAACGACCCTTTTGATTTTGGCGTTCGATTATTCGGAGCTCTGGGAACGGCCATTCATTTCGAGGGAATTACGAACAGTGTTGATTAGACATACGGACTGCTATTATCTTTCCTTGAGACTGCGTTGGCCAGATTTGGAAGGACGATGTTAAAGTTAATTTGAAGGACTTAGGTTTACGCTGGGCGACCTTCTTACTTAATACATCAGTCCATCCAGGAAGAGCAGCGTTTATCTGTATCACTGACTCAACAGATTCGTTTAAGTCTACTTCCTGGTCAGCTCGGGAATAAGTTGATGGGCCGACCTCACGGGGATTAGTTTGGGACAAGGAACTGGAAAGCAATGTTATCGCTGTCCAAAGAATCAGCGAAAATTCACTAATTCCCATGAAGCCGACTATGACCCTCCAACTCCATCATTTTTAATGATATTGACGGACATGTTTCAATATATGAGCAAACTACAAAGGAAAAGCTATTCTGAAGGGAATCGTTGATCTCTCTACCATGTCCATGATATTTTACTTGACTAGCTAGCGCTCCAACCGAAGGGCGAACATTTGATGCTCTCGTTAGGGGTATCGTGAGGCAGCATGATACTTTCTGTAGTCGGTCTTCTTTTTTCTTATCTTTCCTCAATCTCTATACCAACACACAAGATTATCCCTACAGGAAGTATTCACGGTTATCTTTTATGATTTCTAGGTAGATGTTCAGAAATTTGCCTTCCAGCTGCCGACCAAGCAGTCTTAACCATTGGTGATGGGCATTTGGGTAGTGTAAACTACAATAAGCCTCAAAATCAGCCAAGTAGACCAAGAGATCTTGTTCCGCTTCATATTTGAACTTACCAGGATCCACGACCTTAAGTTTCTGAGAGTTCTTGAGTAATGAGTAAGAAGCACAATGGCTTCCTCCAGCATATCAAGTCTCTTTTTCATGTGTGGTCCTGAATACATGGAAGGTTCATCGTCGTCAGGAATACGACGTTCAGAAGGTGTTTGAGAATATCCGTGTGGAAAACTTCCAGAATAGATCCGAGGGTCAGTTGATAACATCTGGTGCTCCGGATATTGATTTCTAGGCAGTTGTTCTCGTTGAGGCTGTAATAATTTATTATACTTTTCGGAAAAGTCAGCCTCTCCTCTATTTATAGGGGATAGAGAATCTCTATTGCCTCTACCCATATCGGGATTTCGAAAGAGAGACTTCGGTGGATTAAAGTAATTTCCTGGGGGTATATAATCATGACGAAGATTGGGATTAGGAAAAATTTGAGGTTTAGGCAGAAAATTATGAGTAGGTACAAGATTAGGATTAGGAATAAGAGTAGGATTAGGAATAAGATTAGGATTAGGCATAAGATTAGGATTAGGAAGAAATTGATTTCTAAGGTTTTCTACATAACTAGGTGGATTAGGAAGAAAAGCTTTGGATCGTGATTGAAATTGGGAATCTAAGGAAGGTTTATAATCACGATCAAATAAAGAAGTGGTATTTTTAGGCATATGCACATAATGGGAATCAAAGTTAGGTGGAATACCTTGTCTTCGATCATGAACCATTCTGTGTTCAACATTACTGACTGTATCATTTACTTGAGCCAATTGCCTTTCACTTATCACCTGCTTATTGAGTTTAGTTAATAAGGTACTCATCTCAGGCTCAGTGAAAGGTTTGTCAGAGTTGGGAACTAAATGTAAGTCAGAGTTGGTAACCAAGGGTATGTCAGAGTTGGGAACTTCTACCCTGTTTTTATTTTCCACATTTACTTCTACATTCATTCCTAATTTATTTTTATTACGATCATCACGCAGACGCTGGTCTAAACGTGGATCTAGAGCGACAGCAGCAAGAGATGGATCGAAGTCCAAAGCCTCTTGGCTATCAGCACCTGTGCTTATTTCCAAGTCTTGTGGTTGAGGTTTTTCTGACATTTTTTTATAAGTTCCAAAGGAAAGTATTTCAAAAGATGGGAGGTTTATTACTAACTAACTCTCGATCTGTCCAATATAAGTACAAAAGAAAAAGATTTCTTTGAAAAGAACTGAAGAGAATCGATGATTTCAAAAAGCAATGTCGTATAGATAGCTAGTACCAATTTTTTTTTTTTTTTTTCCTAGTGCACGCAAGCGCAGGAACTTAAACAGAGTCCCTGTTCGGGCGCCACTTAATTTATTTATGTGGCGGAGAGGAAGTACGCTGGGATCAACAAGTGTACCCGACGGTGAGTTACCTCTCTCCGCTCTTTCTTGTAGATACAAAGTCGAAGAAATAGAAGATTACGAAGGTCAATTTATAGAAGATTACGTAGATGTTAGGTTTGTGATGTTCAAAAAATAGTGGTTGGAATGTCTAGTCAGCACAGCAACCACCTGACACCATCAGGGGTAATACGGAGCAGGTTAGGCTTTCTCCGTAACGGAGGAAGTTAGTCTTCAGGACTCCGTAGGCCTGCTGACTTGAATGACTATTCGAAGAGGATTGTGAACGTAGATAACATATAAACAGGTTTATAACAATCTAAGCTTTTTACCTAGAGAATGGTTTATAAGGGTATAGATCTTTCCCGGATCTTTATTGGACGTTTAATCCGATAAGTTCTAGAAGTTTACTCAGATATGGTTCTTGAAGATTAAGAATAATAATGTCAATAAAATAACAAATGATCAAAGGATATTGACACACAGTAAAAAGTATTATTTTTACTAAACTCGCTCAAAATTGATCCAAATTAAATAATGGGATGTTTGTGTTGTAAAAAGTTAATAGTAACACAAATCCAACCCCAACATAGAGGAATAAAATGAATCTATATAAATAGAATAATGGAATCGGTTAATACACCTTGGAG
>JABUQX010000191.1:20000-37500 GCA_015478945.1 Trachelipus rathkii
TATATATATATATAACATTTTATAGAAAATTTTATATATATAATATACCAAATTTTTTTATATATATATTATATATCTATATATAAAAAAATATATTATATTATATATATATATATATATATATATATATATATATTTTGTTCAGATAAATTTTTTATATGCCCAAAGGTTTTGCCGCTGTTTATGGGAAACATTTTGAAGTTTTTAAATGTTTTCTCGTGTTTATAGCGGCAAAACTGTTGGGAATACAAAATATTAATCTAAGCAAAATATGTGTGGCTTGTAGAGTTGCACAAGCTGTGAAATTTTCATTGTAATCGGATAAATATTAAAAAAGTTACATGCTACCAATTATAATTTTCATTTTTTTGCAACTCAAAAATAAAAAATCACGATAATTTGTTTATTATTTATTAGATCAATATGAAATTTTCAGATCATATATAAATGGATGAGATTCACCTTTTTTGTTAAGAATATTTTTTGTAAGCTTAAGGGGTTTGTCACTGATTATGGGGAAAAATTTGAAATTTTTCTCATGCACAGCGGCAAATCTACTCTGTATACAAAAAATTTATCTAAACAAAAAATGTAAATCTCCATTTATGATCCGAAAGTTTCGTGTTGATCGGATGAATAATAAAAAGGTTATCGCGATTTTTCTTTTATGATTGATCAAAAATTGACCCTCCCCCGTGTACCCATGCACATAATTAATAAAATATTTTCTATTTTTAAAAATACCGAAACTATTCGAAAAAGCAGTAAATTCTGCCCTAGAGAGTATTAAAACATAGAAATCATAGAATTGATGATTACTACCCCCAAAAGTTAGGTACCCCTACCGAGAACAGCCCCTTAATCTTTCAAGGGATTTTGAAAAGAAATCCGACATCACACTATTATTATTATCATCACCATCTACCTTTTTTTTTTCCCAAGACTGTTGATAAGGCGCGTGACATGCACTGGAAACAGAGAAGTAGAAGAAGAATATGACATAAGTCGAAAAGAAAGCCCAATAGCCCAGCCTTACCGCCCCGTATGTACCTATTAGTGAGAACTCGTCGCAGTCAGAAAATCTGCCCTAGAGCTTCACGGGACCGCCGCGGACCCTCACTATATGGCATATTGTCAATATTGTCAGTGTAGGGTTCATCTCCTGGCCCAGGTGGGCCACAAACATACCGGCCCCCTCACAAAACCTCGCCATTCACTAATATTATTCACCTATATTCTCGCCTCTGCCAAACTCATATTTCTCTCCTCCAGACATTCTTTTACTGACTCAGTCCACTTTTTCTTCGGTCTACCAGCTGGTCGATTCCCAACCAACCGACTATCATTCATCGTTTCCACATAACCAAACCATCTCAACGTACTTTTATTTATTTTCTCATATACCCATTTCTTCACACCACATAACTCTCTACTACGTTCATTCCTCATTTTATCAATTCTTCTCACACCTAACACGCCCATAAATTCATCTTAAAACATTAACTTTAGATCTATACCTCTTATTCCAGACCATAGTCTCACTGCTATACATTAACACAGGTAACAACATACCCTCATATAAGACCCTAGCGCACTCAAGACTTAGTCACTTTACATCCACCAACGATTTAATTGCACCAGCTACCTTCCTACCATTCACAACTTTCCTACTACACTCTGCATCATCCGTTCCCTTTTCATCCAACATATATCCTAAATATTTAAACTCAGACACTTGTTCCAGCTGCTCACCATCTAACATAACTTCACACCGAGGACTGTCCTCACTTACAACCATAACCTTACTTTTACACACCCTGCCAAATCTCTCTACCAATCCTCTCAAACTCTCTTCAGATTCACCACACAAAACCAAAACATCTGTATATAATCCATTCTCCATCATTCTAACACCATTTCCTGCCACCCCAATTATTATTATGAAAAATTATTTTCTCCGTAGAAAATATAACCTTTCCGGTTCTATTCCTCACGTTCTTTCTGGCATTTTGCCAAAAATGTCATCTCCAAATTTGCTTCTTCCTCTTTCTTCCGACAACAAAACTGGGGTTTTATCACATTATGATATTTTATCTTGCCTCCAATTCCACTTTTTACGATTCCGAAGCTTTACTTCTTGTTCACCTCCTCCAACTCATTTATGATAAACGTTATAATTTCATCAAAATGTCATTTCAGCATTCATCCCTGGCTGATAACTACTAACTAAGAAGGCATACGGTTCTGATATTGTTCACACTGTGGTTGTTGATAATAATTTAGCAAAATTTAAAACAAAAACATTCAAAAAAAATAACAAAAATCTAAGAAAATCAAAGGAAAAATATACCTGAGCTAAAACAGCTTCAGCTTTCAATTCTTTACCAAAGATAATTTATTTGAGGAAAAATTGAACTTGGGCATTTTAGCAAATCGTTTTGTCAAATAAATAAATAAATAAATAAATACTGAGAATGGATAACAAAATGAATGGTTGAAAAGTTGAGCTTGACATATTATATCAAGGGAAGGGACCAAAAATAAAAATTGCGAAAATGATTACCGAAATATCTATAATTTTTTACACGATAGACTACTAGATAGTATTTTTCCAATTATCCAGATTTCGATATTTGTTATGGTATTTTAACATTTAGGTCTTATCGCATTTATAGAATCTTTTTTTCTGAAACATATTACACTTCGTTGAGCATCATCTTTCCTCTTCTATCCCAAAACTCTTATTCATACCGAAACTCGGTTTGTTGAGCGTTTCGATACTCTGTTCCCTCTTAGAGTATATCTTATTTCATTAACTTCAAATTTTTGAAAACACAAACGCTAATTTTGTTTAAAATAATCACGAAACTTGTGGTTTTAAATATCAGCTTAATTGCCGAATGTTGCTAACCCATTTTTTTTTTATTTCAAATTCAGAATAAATTTCTTTTCTTCAAAGATCGAGGGATTTTTTTGGAAATGACTGGACAACTGAACAATATTAAGTTTTTTTTTTTTCCATCATCAAAATCCAACCAGAAATAAAAACGCTAGAAAAATGTCCATAAATGTCGCTTCGTCCTTAATTTGGAATGAAATCATTCTTTTTATTTTTATTTCATATGTCGGCACAAGTTATAGACTTTCAATTAAGCTGATATTTCAGACCAAATGCTGAATAATTTTTTGAAACAAAATTAGTTGGTTTGAGTTCAAAAATTAGAAAGTTGGTAAAATAAGGGACACTCTAGTCTCTATCCTCAACTTTCAGCTAAAGGCAATTGTTGTGCTAATGTGCTTAATGACGTTGTTTGCTCTCGTGCCTCCAATTTGGGCTATTCCGAATTTTAACATTACTGCTCAATTTCTCTTACCAATCTACTACTAAATTCTTCTTCTTTTTAACTTTCTCCAGACTCCTTTTCTGAAACCACCATTCATGGTGATTATAACGCTCAACAAAGCCAATGGTTTTCCTCTAATTCTCTAAGAAAACTTCGACTCCCAACTTCTTAGAAAAGTTTAGTCTCCTGACTTGCCATATCCGCAACATATAAAACTAAAAATCCTCATTATAGTTCTTATGTCTAAATGTACTTTTCCCACCCTTAATATTTTGATAATAAATATTTTCACTTTTAATATTTTTAAAAGATTATGAAGAAAAAAGGAATCCAAACTCAAATGCATTAAATAGCAATATCACATCAAAATGGTGTAAACTGAAGTAAACTATTTAAATAAATAAAATAAATATTGCATTTTCTTTTTTTTTAATCTGAATTCATGTAAAAAACACATTGATACTACAACCACAGGTTATTATTTTTTTGAGTGGGTGTACATAGGTCATTGCAGTTCTCTGGAGTGCGGCTATGCTGGGACGAAAAACCTCTCCCAGTAACGAAAGGAGGCATGTAAAGAAATGTTAGATCTCACATAGGGTATTTGTCAAGAAGAAATGCGATTGTTATTGACATTGAAAGTTGGGGGCCCGGGGAAGTCTGCAAAAATATGTGGTAATCTTTTATTTGGGGTCTCGAGCAAAGAAATGAGAAAAGCTTATGGCAGATCATGGACAGTCAATGAAGAAATGAAAAATCGAGGAAGGCGTGTGTAGTCCACAGAATAGGGATGCCTGGACATAATAAAGCTGAGTAAAAGCAGTGTTGCCTATGCTCAGTAGGGACAAAATCACATGCTGCCGATTTTGACATCAGGAAGAGGACCACTCTTCAAAGGAAGGTATTACGGAGCATTTTTTTTCTCCGCGAATGGTACGCTCCCAGCCCTATTTGAAACCATGGCGGATTTGGGGTATTTAAACAGATGAGGGAAGGTGACTGTGTTTCAAAGCATCAGGGAGAAGGTCCGAATGGTCGAAGTGGCTTGTAGAGACTACCTTGGAAAATTTATCCGCATTTCATGGCCTGAAACCCAGTGCAGACATAGAGGTTTACCTTGGATTTTGGCGAGGTGAAAGAATCATTGATCAATGAAGACAACGAGATTTTTAGAGTTTAAATCCTTTAACACCACAAGAGTGCTGCGAGTGTCCGAATAGAAAACATATGAACTCGTTACATTGATGTCTACTATCCTAGAGATAGCCAGAAAAATTCCTAGGATTTAGACCGTAAGTATCAAAAAATGAATAGGAAGCGATTACGATTTTATGTAATCAAAGAAGACAGCGGATGCGCCCAATCCCTCCTCCGATTTCGAGCCGTCAGTGTAAAGAGGGATAGAATTCGTATGGGCAGTCAAATGATCAAGGGAAGCATTCCTGAAAAGAACGGGATTTGTCAGATCTAGTTTCGCGAGTTCAAAACAGAACTGTGGGGAAAGAGTAAAACCTACGCACATCCGCGCTGGTATAATCATATGGAATGACCTCAAAAAGAGGAATATTTAGATGCTCGAGGGCATTACACACACACTAATGACAAAGGGCCAATAAGGTGCACGCGAAATGTTTTGAAAAAATAGGGTCAGTGCCGATGATAATTGGGATTGAAGAGAGATTTAAGTAGTGCACACGAGGTATTCGGATCAAAGGGATAATGACATAGTATTGGTTTCGGCCTAAAATATAACCTTAGAAGAAGAACAGAATGCTTCAGGGACAATACGTAACGGCTCATTCTGAATTGGATCAAGGTGTAGGTAAGTGCGGCTAGCCTGGCAATAGACTGTGCAGTCGTAATACAATTTTGCCAGTAAGCTGGCTATGAATACGTGTAAGAGGACATCGGTCAGTTTCTCATTTGATAGACGTCAGATTTCTAAGTAAATCTAGCAACCGGCTGCATTTCCTTTTTAGGTGTTGGATATGATGAGGCAAATACTAGTTATTCATCAAAGATGAAACCCGGAAATCGGATGTAGGGGTTCCATCTATATTGATAAACTATAAAGACGTAAATTTGGTGATGGAAGGTTATGTAAATTCGGTAATATAATGCTATGGAAATCCCACCTGCCTTTCTTTCTGAACATAGCGGTGGTCTTACCAAGAGAAAATGAAAACAGTTACAGTCACCTGCAACCCTCTCTCCAGGTAATGCAGTCTAGTTCAAGTGCCATAACGGGCGCATTTAACCGTAGCATGAATGGCTTGAACTAACGTCATCGAACACTATTGCGAACAGTAACACACTTTGGACATTGCCCTGCTGAACTCTCATTCAGAACAAAGTGTCTGAGACTCTTGATTGATTTCCTTGACATGAGAGTTTGGTAAATGAGGGGAAAATGACCCCGGAGTGAAGTTTTACAAGAATGTCACTCCTCCATACGATGTTGTATGCATTTTCGAGGTAAAAGAACATGGCGTGTCATTTTATTTGTAGAAAAGGCTTCCCTAAAGTCATGGCCCAATCGGTAAGTTGATCCGTATTAGAGCGGTAATTCCAGAAACCAAATTGAAAAGTAGAGAAAGTTCTTTGGGTCTCAAGGGTGGGGATAAGACGAGAAGTAACCATTTTTTCCATGGTCTTACACGTATGGCAAGCGAGTGATATTGGTCTATGATTATCAACTTTCGCTGGTCTTTTAATGGTTTTGGAATAGGGAAAACATGGGCAGTTAACCACACAGATGGAAAAAGTGTTCTCCACCCACATTCGACTGCAAAGAGATAACAAAAAATTGTGCAGAAGGATGACTGTGGCATAAAAGATCCCATCCGGTACATACTATTATTATTATTATAATAAAAATGATGATAAAAATAAAAGTTGCTACTAATGATACTCCTAAAACCAATGTAAATAAGCACTAGTGAAAATAAAGAGAAAAATTGAGAAGGTTTTTAGAATCCTGTCGATCTCTTTGATATTATACCAAACAAACATCATAAGGCAAACTCTTAAAAAAAATTATATATCAGCATTTACTATATATTTTTATTACGTGTACATAAAATATATTTTGATGAAAGCTTTACTTATGAAATTCATTAGAAGATTGATTGGACATATAACATAAAAAAAACTTTCGTCACAAAAATACCAAACTCCAAAAATTTATTACAAAAATACCAAACTCTAAAAATAATTATTACAAGAGTTGAACTGCTATAAAATGAATTTAGAGAAACTATTTCGATCAAATTCTTCTTACTCCTCGATCACAAAATTTCGACGTCTCCGATCTAGCAGCCACACCTTCCATGTTGCTTGAATTCAACTAAATGATGATACATTTATCAAGTCCATCTGACGAAATAAAAAGTGCAAAGAAAAAATTAATAATAATAATAATAATAATATAATAATATAATAATAATAATAATAATAATAATAATAATAATAATAATAAACAATAATAGTGAGGGTGGCAGGGAAAGGTGTTAGAATGATGGATGGAAGAGAGTGGACTGTGCCCTACCTATATGCCGATGATTTGGTTTTGTGTGGGAATCTGAAGAGTTTCAGCGGATTGGTAAAGAGATTGATTGGGTAGGGTGTGTAAAAGAAGGGGTTTGAAAGTAAACGTAGATAAGAGTAAGGTTATAGTTGGAGTGAGGACAGTTCTTGGTGTGACGTTACGTTAGATGGTGAGCAGCTGCAACAAGTGTCTGAGTTTAAATATTTAGGATATATGTTGGATGAAAATGGGAACGGATGATGCAGTGTAGTAAGAAAGTTGTGAATGACAGGAAGGTGGCTGGTGCAATTAAATACTTGGTGGATGTAAAGGGACTAAGTCTTAAGTGCGCTAGGGTCTTACATGAGGTTATACTGTTAACTGTGCTAATGTATAGTAGTGAAACTATAGTCTGGAATAAGAGGTATAGATCAAAAGTTCAATGTGTTCAGATGGACAATCTTAAGGGCGTGTTAGGTGTGATAAAAATGAGTAATGAACGTATTAGAGAGTCTGGTGGTACGGTGTGAAGAAAGGTATGTGAGAATAAATGAAAATAAAAAGAGCATGGTTGCGTCATTGAAAGGATGGATGAATAGTCCGGCTTCAGTTAAGCCGATGGGGTTATAATGGTGGTGTGCTGGGAATCAACGGCTGGGAGATGAAGAAAAAGTTGATTGAGTCAGTAAGAGGAATGACTGGAGAAAGAATGTGAGTTTTTGGGCAGAGGGCGAGAAGAAAGCGTGCATAATCGATTAGGAATTGGCGGGGTTTTGTTGAGGGGGTATGGTTGTGACCCACCTGAGCCAAGGGACAACCCTAATTGACGAGATGCCTACGTGAGCGTAAATCGCGGTCCCGTGAAGCTCTAAAGTGGATTTTCTGACTGCGACGAGTTCTCACTAAAGCACTAAAGGGTATAAAGGGGGCGGTAAGGCTGGATTTTTTGACTTGTGTCATATTCTTCTACTACTTTCTGTTTCCGGAAGCATGCTACGTACCTAACCCCAGTCTTGGGGAGGATTAGCGTGATAATTAACTAATAATAATAATAATACATATAATAATAATAATAATAATAATATAATAATAATAATAATAATAATAATATAATTTTTTTTTATGAAGTGTACAGGGACCACCACTGCACGCAAAAAAAGCGGCTATCCCGTGTCAGATGAGAACTCAACAAACAGGAGGAAGTCCATACCAGAATGAGGAAAAATTAACGGTATCAAGAGGTTTATAATTCATGAAAGATGTTCAGCTCATGGAGCGAACGCAAAAATTTTTTCGCCTATCACTATACTTGCTCCTCATCAGAATTAAAATGAGCAAGGAAAGGAAATAGGAATAGTAAGTATGTCTGGGAAGAACTCGAGTTGGATAGCTGAGATTGCGCCGCAGCCCACAAATATATGCGGCAGTAGTAAGAGTACCGACCACGTAAGAACAAAATGGACAGGATGGCGGGTTCTCTCTCACCATGTGAAAGCCATGCGTGAGATTGGCGTGTCCAATTCGTAAACGGGCGAGAATCACACCCTGGCGGCGACTCCGTTTTAACAAGAGGCGGCCCAGCGGACTAAAGAGTTTAACATTTTTGAGCAGCTTGGCGCACGAGAATCCTCCGCCCAACACGTCTCCCAGCAGGAGAGGAAACCCTGACAGATACACACGAAAAAATCAGTCGCAGGGAGATGTCCCAACAGTATATTCAGTGGAAGGAATCGTCTGCTAGTTACCCTGCCGGTGGCAGCTTCTGTATCAGCTCTCTCGTTCCCCCGGAACATCCACATGGGAAGGGACCCAACAGAACTCACTGCCCTTCCATTCAATTGAACAGAGCTGATGAAGTTTTGGACAGATGAAAAAAAAAGGATTTCTTGTTGGTTGGTCGATCAGAGACAAGAGAGCGCCTCTAGAGTCCGAGAAGATTATATAATGACGTCCGGGTGGTAGGTTGCTAATTCTGCCCACAGCTAAAACAAGAGCTTTCAGCTCAGCTGTGAATATGGATGTTTGGTTGGCAGGGTGTGGGAAATGGCGAGATCTGGGAAGACAGCCGAAGCTCCCACTCCGTCTCCCGTTTTGGAGCCATCAATGTAAACAGGCGTTGAAACTGTGGATATCTTTATGAGACATAGAGGAACCTCTCAATGTCGCCGAATGTGTCTCAGCCTTGGTGAAGGACTGGATCCCGAAACAGACAGTGGGGAAAAGGATAAATCCATTTCGCATGAACGTTGTCGAAATTGTAGCTCAAAACTGATTGAAAAGGAAGGCCAAGGAAATTAAAAATAGGAGGAGTCAACCCCAGCAAAAGGCCAATATGCAGGAATGTGGGGGAACCTCTCTATTAAGAGTGACAATGCTGAGGTTCGAGGAGGCACGAAGCAAGATGGGACCGTTCCTCATCGATGTCGCATGTACCTCAGTCAATCGGAGAACTGCCTCCAATGCATCACTGAGGAAAAGATGGCTTACCCGCAGTCAAAGGACGTGCCGTGGTGGTATGCAGATAAAAATAAAGGGGATAGGTTAGACCGGGGACTCCCGGTGTGGGATCAGAGAGCCGAGAGCAAGATCGCGGTAGCAGTTTCCTTTTGGGGATTTCTTGGTGGGAGACCCAGCTGGCACGCGGTCTCCTGGGTAAGCTGATTTGACAATCGAATCATTGGGTTGTGCGTTGAGGCCATAACAGCCTCCGCTGGTCGAGAAGGGGCAGTCCCAGAAACAGAAACGTTGCATGGGACTAATGAGTTGGTGAGAGAATATCTCGAACCAAACATTTCATCAACAAAGGCGTCGAAGCCCCTCTTGTACTCTGGACTGGAAGCACCAGAAAGAGGTCGGGATGGGAGCCCGACTGATGGCGAGATTCGTCATTCTTTATAGCCATTTTATTTTTATTTTTTCCAATTAAAGACCACTCCAAAAAAAATATCTGCACCACAATAGATGAACAAAAATATAACACCAATGATGCATATAAAAACTAGAATATATCATGGGAGCGTAACCGCTGAAACCAAGCCCACCAAACGCCCAGAGCAAAAACCTCACTCCTAGAAACCCCACCCCGCAGGGCGGGCCATGGGTGTGGCCTCGGCAAAGCCTCCCGGGACTGTGCGTTCAGTCTCTAAGGTGACAAAATGCTAGCCGTGCACTACATGGATAAGACGCGAAGCCCAAGATTATAGACACCCCAAGTGCGGGACTCCTCAGGAGTTAGGTAAGGTTCGGGTCCCGAACATTAGGCGGCAAGGAGAAAGGCGAGAACAGGCGGTTTTTAAACTGTACCCTCACCCAAGGGGGAAGGACGGCAAGATGGGAACAGAGACAACGGCTCGATATCCACTACAATTCAGGATGAAATTGGGGAGACATTCAAGAGAGAGACCAGGAATATGTAGGGTAATACGTACAGATCAAGGAGGAGAAGGGAGACAAATTGGCGAAGGGACGGGTAGGAAGAACGGGATAAAAATCATGAGAAAAGGAACAATGAAAATAATAATAATAATAAAAAAAAAATAAAATAATAATAATAATAAAAGTGTAGGATGAGGAAACCAATATGGATTAAGGTCGGGTGAAAGTTAATAATAAAAATTATAAAAACAATAATAATAATAATAATAATAATAATAATAATAATAATAATAATAATAATAATAATAATAATAATAATAATAATAATAATAATAATAATAATAATAATAATGATTTTGGAGTTGATGCACAGGGACCACCAAAGCACATAGGAAAGGCGGCTATGCCGTGATAGCAAACCAACATCAGAAAAAGTCCCTATCAAAACGATATAAAAATTGTGCTGACAGGTTAAATCTTATAGAGGACATTTAATTCACAAAGAAAGGCGAAAATGCTATCACTTCGAAAGTGAGAGGATCCTGAGAGGATGCGGGCAAGGCGAAGCTGGACAGGAACGGTAAGCAAACCAGGGAATAACGTGCATCTGAGGGTCGAGAAAGCATCATGACCCACAAATACATGAAAAAGCGAAAGACGGCAACTCGTACAGCAAAACGGGCAAGATGGAGGACCATCTCTTGTCATAAAAAACCATGTGTGAAACTGCTGTGTCCTATTCGTAATCGAGCCAGGACCACCTCCAAAAGGCGATTTCTCTTGAATGATGAGGACCAGCGGTAAATGAGGGAATTGATGGTACGTTGCTTGGCGCCACGACAATCTTCCGTCCAATATTCCAGCCAGCAAGAAAGGAAACCGCGACGAATGGTTTTATAAAAATCAGAACAGGAAGGCGTCCCAGTCACAAATCAGGAGGAAGGTACTGTTCATTTGAAAGCCTGTTTGTAGCTGCATGCTTAGCCTCCCTGTGGGCTCGCTCGTTCCCCGGAACACCCACATGGGAATGGATCCAATAAAATGTAATATTTTAAATCTGCACATAAACCAAGCAGAGGAATCTCTGGATGGCAGAGACCAAGGGTTTCTCGAAGACCGGTCAAGCAAAGCCTGAAGGGTGCTTCTGGAATCGGAGAATACAGTGTAATTATCCACTGATAGAAAGCTGCTTGTCCTGCCAACTGCCATAGCCACCGCAACCAGTTCAGCAGAGAATGCTGACGAGTAAGGTGGCGGAGTGTGAGATACGGTGGTTGAGAAAATCAGCCGAAGCTCCCACTCATTTTGGACCCGTCAGTGTAGATAGACAGCGACCGAGTCTGTGTGAACCTCCGTATGGGACATAAAAAAAAATCCCTCAACTCGTCGGGTGTGGACCAGCTTTTGTTAATGATTGTATCTCGAAGTAGATAACGGGGGGTGGGGGTGGATAAGCCCATTTTACAGAATAAATACTGAATGCACCCTGTATGACTGTTAGTTGGGCAGGTAAAGGAAACTGAATATGGAATTCACAATCCCAACAAAAGATCAATCAGTAAGAAGGATTGTGAGGGACGTGTTCAATTACGGAGGACAAGGCCGATGAAACAGGCACCTGAATACGGAGGAACGGAGGTGCAAAAAGGGTCCTCCCCAGGCGGAACCGAAAAGTTTGGGGTCCGCACTCGTAAGCTGTTCTCTCTGCAGGGAAGAGGACATCACACCCGCCTCCACCTCCAGGCTCACCTTCGAAGAACATCGAAATGCTCCTGTAGCTATCATCAGGCCCTCGTTCAGAATTAGGTCAAGAAAACGGAGGTACGACTGGAAGGTCTGCCTATAGATAGCACAACCATAGTCCAGCTTGGACTGTACCAACATGATGTAAAGATGAAGCATGCTCTTTCTGTCCGCACCTCCAAGTCTTAAAGGTGGTGCGGTAAAGGATAAAACCAACGACGGCAGCTAGTTTTGAGATGATTAATGTGAAGGGGTTTAGGTAAGGCGCTCACGGAGCAACAGACCCAAGAATCTCACCGTAGACACCAAACAGAAAAGGGAATCATGGAGGGTTAAAGAAAGAAGCGAACGTATCAAACAACCACATCGTGGGTTTTTTTCTGAATAGCATGGCCTTTGTTTTTGATGTAGAGAAAGTAAAACTACACTTACTACACACTGTGGAAACCCCGTCAATGGCCAGCTGAAGCTGACGCTCCAGACAAGGAAGCTTTGCCCCATTGACATGAAGTGCAAGATCGTCGATATAGATGGAACAGCAGACCGAGTGTGGTATGGTGCCCACTACTATATTGAAGCATATAACGAAACGTAACACACTACGACACGGCACCCTCTTATCTATGACAAAAGGTCGAGACATTGTGGATCCGCAAAGAACTGTAAACTAAAGATCTGACATCAGTACCTGTAGGAAAAGAGCGAGTTGCCTACTGAGACCCAACGAGTGAAGGTTTTGTAAAACTCCCATCCTCCATGTGATATCATATGCCTTTTCAAGATCATAGAAAAATGGCCAGGGTCATTTTATTAGAAGAAAATTCTGAAAGTATATCGTGATCCAGGCGGAGGAGAGGATCCCGAGTTGAGCGATGATAACGAAAACCAAACTGATGGTCAGAAAACGCATGGAACAGCTCGAGCGTGGGAACAAGACAGGAGGCCACCATTCTCTCCATCAGCTTGTATGTGTCGCAGGTCAATTAAATCAGTATGATAATTTGTGGAAGTTTGGTTCTTGCCAGGTTTCTGAATGGGAACAACATATGTCGTCAACCAGACAGGAGAAAAGACACCCTCCTCCCAGATTTTATTAAATAGACTGAGGAGGTATGTCGGGGCTGACGGATGAACATGTTGTAGCATTGGAAAAGAAATGCCACCAAGGCCAGGAGCTCCATCATTGCATAGTTTGAGAGATTCCCGAAATTCCGCTTTTGTAAATAATTTATTGTAAACAGGGCCCTCCCCAGGCGGAACCGAAAAGTTTGGGGTCCGCACTCGTAGGTGGTCATAGCGAAATGGTTCATGATATCGGAACTCGCTGGAGCAGGGAGCAAACTGAAAGCCCAGCTCATCAGCAACCATTCCCGCAGCAGAGGTCAGAACATCAGAGGTCTCCGGGGCATATTTAAGGAGTAAAGAGGGATCTGAATGGTGTTTTCTGGAAATATTACGCACAACCTTATAGACCGATGATACAGGTGTAGAAGAATTAACAGTGGAAGCGTAGTTCCGGAAGTATTGCTCTTATTCGTGTTGATACACCTCGATCTAGCAGCTGGTTTTAAAAAGAATCAAGTTGGAAGGAGTGGGGGTTAGCCTGTACAACTTGTATACTCTCTGCCTTT
Source organism: Trachelipus rathkii (assembly GCA_015478945.1). Taxonomy (NCBI): domain Eukaryota; kingdom Metazoa; phylum Arthropoda; class Malacostraca; order Isopoda; family Trachelipodidae; genus Trachelipus; species Trachelipus rathkii. The sequence continues at coordinate 33,620 of JABUQX010000191.1, forward strand.
CACGAGTCCTGAAAAGCATTGAAGTGTTTGGCCGGAGAAGGGAACGCAGTTGTTGCAGGAAGTGGCCTGATAAAAGGAAGCCAATCCGCTCTGTCGTACCGCCAGGTAGAATAAAGTTGTTGCTGAGGACTAAGACCGAAGGAAGGAATGACGATCGGGTAGTGGTCACTCCCACAGTGGAAAGCCGACCTCTATCCACCCGAAACGATCGATTGAGGAGATGGAACACAAGGAGATGTCGACACAGGAAGAAGTGCCCTATTAAAACTCTCAAAAATTGGAAGATCTGTGATGAGCCATGAGCCATTTCATTGAGAAATCATGTAAAATCTCCAATAACCAATCAATTTTTGGGGGAGGTAACAATCTTCCCATGGTGGGTGGGGGAAGTTAAGTCGCGTGCTGAGGCCAGAACAGCTTCTGCTGGTCTAGATGGGGCTGTCCTAGAAATGGGTTTGTTATGTAAGACTATTGGTTAGGGTGGAGGAGTACCAACCATTACATCAATAAGTGCATCAAAGTCCCTATTGGTCGCTGGTCTAGGAATGGCCAGGTACATGTCGGGTTGGGGGCCTGACAGATGTTGAATTCCTGCTTTCTTGAAAAAGTTATTCTTTTTTATTTTACACATAATAAATGTTCCTTTGAAACATCTATTCCACAATAAATAAACACAAATGATGAATAAAAATAATGTGTATCGGGAGCGTAACCGCGGAAACCGCGCCCACCACATGCCCAGAGCATAATACCTCCCTCCTAGAAACCCCACCCAGTAGGGTGGAACATGGGTGTCACCTCGGAAAAGCCCCCGGAACTCTGCGTCCAGTCCCTAAGATGAAAGAATAATAGCCGTGCACCACACGGATAAGACGGTAAGCCAAAGATTTTACATCCAAGTGCGGGACAGCCTCTTCAGTGGTTAGGCAAGGTTCGGGTCACCAACAATAGGAGGCCCAACAAGGCAAGAAACCGGTTTTTGATCTGTACCCTCACCCACGGGGGAATCGACAGGATTGGAGACGGAAAAAAAAGTGAATGGAATCAGTAAAGGAGTGTCTGAAGGAAAAGAATGCGAGTTTGGCAAAGGAGAGAAGAAAGGTGCATAATAGGAGTGAATTACGGGGTTTTGTGAGAGGGTATGGCTGCAACCCGGGTCAAGGGGATAACCCTACATTGACGAGATTCCACAGTGGGGTCCTCCATGGTGTTATGAAGATCTAGAATCGAATTTTGACTGACTGGCTCGCACTTAGGGGTATTATGGGAGTGTGTGTGTGTATGCCGGGGAGGTGGGTGGCTTTTCTTTCGACTTACTTGCGCACCCTACTACCATCCATGTGAAGTGAAGGAAGGATAAAAAAGAAAATAATTAAATTAATAACAAAGAAATTGTGTTCCTTTTCAGATATGAACAGAAGAGAGGAAGAAAAACGAAGTAAAGAAAAAAACATCAAAAGATAAGCATATCTAAAAAAAAGACGCACATTGAAGAATAATTGTATCCAAACACTTATTTCTCCTTTTTTGTAAATAAGTTCTAGTTGTTTATATTTTTATTTAGGGAGGATTTAATGAGCGGGTCAAGGTACCAGAGAATTATTGATCAGTATAATATGCAACTGGAAAATGATAGTTATTAATATTGCCTAATATTTGGTTTATAATCACAGTTGGGTGACATCGTGAACGTATGTTCTTCATGGACGTCGCAAACCTGGTGATTGGGCACTATAAATTGAGTGAAAATTTTACAAATGGTGGAAGACAGATATATGAATGTAAGTAGTCATAATTTTTTTTAATTACTTTTATCAACTGGTGAGAAAAGGCTGGAAACCTAGATGAAATACACTAGAGTTGTAAAACCTTTTACATAATAATAATAATAATAATAATAATAATAATAATAATAATAATAATAATAATAATAATAATAATAATAATATATGGTGGATTTTTTTCACTGCAAGGAGCTCTCATGTGTTCTTCTACCTAACTATTGTATTTTCCATTCTTGTTACGCACCCCTCCCCACATCTAGTGGTAAGAGAAGGGAGGATAAAGGAAGAAAGAAGAAATAATAAAAATTATAATAATAATAATAATAATAATAATAATAATAATAATAATAATAATAATAATAATAATAATACAGTAATAATAATAATAATACCGTAATAATAATAATAATAATAATAATAATAATAATAATAATAATAATAATAATAATAATAATAATGATAATACTGTAATAATTATAATAATACCGTAATAATAATAATAATAATAATAATAATAAATTTGAAGTATGATGAAAAAAAATAAAGGAGGGTAAAACAGTTCCAACATTAAATGACAAATTTTTTTTTTACATCATACACAAAATTGCAATAAAAAAGTTCTTTAAGTTTTTGTCATTTTCTTGTTAATAAAATTCAATTAAGGTATAACACTTAAAGAAAAACAAATATAAATATCGTGTAGCTTAACACTAACTAATAAAACGACGAATCACTAATCTTACTTTTTATTTATCAACTATTTCCCATTTTAAGTTAGGATAATATATAGTCATAACCAGGGTTGTGGAGTCGGTTCAAAAATTTTCCGACTCCGACTCCGACTCCACCCTCTTCAAAATTACCGACTCCAACTCCGACTCCACCCCTTTTGAAAATGACTGACTCCCCGACTCCGACTCCTCCCCCTCCCTTTTGAAAATTACCGACCCCGACCCCGACTCCGACTCCACCCTCTTCAAAATTACCGACTCCGACTCCACCCTTTTCAAAATTACCGACTCCGACTCCACTCTCTTCAAAACTACCGACTCCCCCGACTCCGACTCCACAACCCTGGTCATAACTGCAGCTGCTGAGAATAAATATCTTTAAACGAAATTACTGAAACGAGAATTGCATTCAAGCAAATTAATTACTAGCACCAAGTTAATGAAACTTGGTGACCCTAAAAAAAAAAAAGTAAAAAAATCGTACTTAGACAGAAAAGAAAAGAACCATTTTAACTACTTTCCAGACCCATGAATGATTCCCTTTTATAAGTCCTTGCTCTGAAAGAATCAGTCCATATGTTCAAAAAAAGGGGAGGGCCCCCCTCCCCTAAGTTAAGTTTAGCTTTCATATCTAGGGATGATAAATTGAATACTTACTTCACAAAAGTATGTGTTCATATATTCGACTTCTCTAACTGAGGTACTTCGTTTTCTTTTCCATTTTTATTGCGTGCATCCTCATCAATTAAATACTGAAGAAAATCTGTAAGACTTTCAAATTCTGTCCTTCCTTGAGGGGGATCATTCTTAGGGATTTTTGGTAAAATATTTCCAGCTTTCATTCTAAATTCTTGCAACTAGAAAATGATATTAATAATAATGATAAAAATAAACAAATAGGTGCAACCAAAATTAGCAACAAATAGTACCTTTAATATGAAAAACATATAAAGATTTAAAAAAAAAATCGTACCTATTTATTGCTAAGCAGTATCCAAATTAACATCATAAATTTCAAAAAAAAAAAAAAGTTACAATTCCCTACCATTAAACTTCATCTTTCAATTTTTTTTTATTATTAAAAAGCAAAATAACTTTCACTAATTATGATATTTCAGTAATAATAATAATAATAATAATAATAATAATAATAATAATAATAATAATAATAATAATAATAATAATAATAATAATAATAATTGAAAGTTAAAGGTTGTAGAAAAAAAAAAAGTAATTAAGATAAATAGCAATTAAAAAAAAGTATATACGGTATATATAAAAAATATAAAATAAGGTAATGAAAACTATGAGTATTCTAAAGAATATTTATGAACAAAGTGAGGAATTAAAAAAACATTCAAGAAAA
>JABUQX010000191.1:42500-55000 GCA_015478945.1 Trachelipus rathkii
AGTTTAATAATATATAATATTTAATTATAAATATATAATATATTATAATATATATAATAAATATAAATATAATTAATAAATATATAATATAATCACTTGGATTAAATATATAACTAAGACCTTATATACATATCGATATATGATTTTGGACTTGAACTTTTTCAGAAAATATGTGGAGTCCTGTGCTATCTTTAAAATAAATACCGGTAAATATATAACAGACTGGCCGGATATCCGACCGGATATCCGGCCGGATATCGGTATCCGGTTTCACTTCCAGCCGGAATATCCGGTTCCGGCTCATCCGGCTAATTCAACGTATGCCGGCCCATCCCTAATATAATATATATATACTATATAAAGAGATATATATTATTATATATATATATATATATATATATATAATATTAATATATATAATTATATAATTATTATAATATATATTATAATATATATATATATATATATAATATATATATATATTAATATAATATATATAATATTATATATATATATATATATATATATATATATATATACATATAATGTTAATATACAAACCCATATAATTATTTAAGTTACAAAAAGCATAAATATATATATATATTAATATATATATATATAATAATATATTTAAAGCTATATAATATATAATATTACTTATATATATATATATATATATATATATATATATATATTCCACCTCCTTTCCTTAGATTAGAGATGAGGTGCATCGCATAAACCAGAAACAAAAGTAGTAGAAGAATATGATGCAAATCAAAAAGAAAGACCTCCTTAAAATTCCCTTTATACCTTTAAGTGAGAACTCATAGCAGTTAGAAAAATCCACCTAGGGTTTTACAAAACTGTGACGGACCCTCACTATGTCTCGTCAATATAGGGTTCTCCCCTGGGCCAGGCACACAACCATACACCCTCCCAAAACCCTACCATTCACTTCTATTATGCAACTTTCTTCTCACCTCTGCCAAACTCGTATTCCTTTACTGACTCAATCAACTTTTTATTCGGTCTCCCAGCCAGTTGATTCCCAGCACACCCATCACTATAAGTCCGATCAACCAATCAACTATGATTCATCCTTTCCATATGACCAAACCATATCAATGTACTACTGTTTATTCACTCATTTACAAATTCCTTCACACCACACAACTCATTCCTCATTTTATCAATTTTTCTCACACCTAACACGTCCCTAGGATTATCCATCTGAACACATTGTACCCTAGATCTAAACTTCTTACTCCAGACCATAGTTTCACTACTATACATTAGCACAGGTAACAACATATCCTCATGCAAAAACCTCAGTTTCTTTACACTCACGAAGGATTTAATTGCACCAGCCAACTTCCTACCATTCACAACTTTCCTACTTTACTCTGCATCATCCATTCCCTTTTTATCCAATATATATATATATATATAATATATATATTATATATATATATATATATATATATATATATATATATATATATATATATATATATATATATATATGATATATAGTATATATATATATATTATTATATAAAAGTTATAAAACTGGTATTAATTACATTTTATATATATTTTTATATGCATACATATGAATAAATTCTATATTTTATATAATATATATAATAATATATATATATCTATATATAATATATATAAAGTTTAGTATATACTGTATATATAAATATATTTATATATTTATTTGTAAATATTTATTTTGCTGCTTGCAATATTATATAGGCTATATACTTATTTAAAAGGTTTGTTGCTGTTTCCTTCTTTAATATTTTGGTCTCCCAAGAAGAACAAATATTGTGTAAATCACCGAAAAGAATGTTTAAACGATTACACTATCACCCGAAGGAGTCTTTTTTTTCAGAGAAGAGATAGGATGGCATACTGTAAGCGAATTTTTTTTCATTAAGCTTTCAAGATACATTTTTTGGAAGAAAAAACATTGAAATAGTAAGTCACATTGGTAAATTTAAAATAATAAAAAAAATTATTTGTTTTATCATTTTTTGTTGTTTTGTTTAATATATTAGTTTTTTTTTTTTTTTAATTTAAGCTATGGATAATAAAAATTCTGATACTGATATAGTTGCTGGAGCTCAGGGAGGTTTAAAGTCTATAAATTTGTTTACAGAGTTGCAAAATTGTTTAGTTAATGAAGCTGATGTTTTAAATTTGGAACTTATGTCATCTATGGTAGGTGGTCTTGGCCAAGCTATTTGTATAAAAATGCAGAATTCAGATTTAAATAGTAAAGATGAAAAGAAAGAACAAAAACCAAAAATTCATTATGATTTAAAAACTAAAAATGTTATCATTAAAGAGACTGAAAGTAGTGCATTCGAGAGTGAAAATAATGTTTATAGTGAAAGTTATACCGAAATGAAAAAACAAGCATAAATCAAAAAATAAAAAAACTAGAAAATATATAGTTGATGATAGTTCTGATTCTAATGGAGATTCAGTAAATGATGAAGAATTTGGGAAAGGTGGTCAAGTTTGGTTGAAAAGATTAGTGGAACTAGAAAGAACTGGAAAGGACTCTAAGAAAGCTGTAAATAGGATTTTTATTATACCATATTGGCTGGGGAATTGTTGGAAGTACTTAAAACTTTTAATAGGGCAAATATAAGGGCTGTGAAGCCTCTGAAATATGGAATTGAAAAAGTCCAAACTTTTGAAGCATTCATTGAAGACTTCGAAAGATATGCAAGGGAGCAGTTAGGCAAAGATAAAAATCGATGGGCAGTAGAACTTAGAAAATTTTTACAAAGTAAGACTAATGAATGGGATAGATTCTTTCAAAAGCCATACTTGTTTATAACAACACAAAACATTCAGAAATTGGCATGTCTCCATCGGAAAAGATTATGACCGTGTCATGAAAAGGGCATGATATTGCCCATACCCAGAGAAGAACAAGAAAAATGGCAGGAGGCCCACCCAAATTGGATACCATTTGGAGTTGGTGTGAAGGTTAAAAGGAAAATACCGTAGTTGCTATTGATAGAACTCTTGAAAGAAAAATGGATAATAGGTATGACAGCCCATTTACTGTAGTTAAGGTATTATCAGAGGGAATGACATACAAAGTAAAAGGGCAAGGGAAAAGAATGAAGGTGCATTATTCTCATCTTAAAATTTGGGCTGACCCACCCCCTTATTTTGTGAATTATTTTAATAAACCAGATTATTACAAAGAAATAAAAGTCGAAAAGTAAAAAGATATTAGAAGAAAGTCATGAAGGAGCCTTGAAAGAAGAATATCACTGGTTAGAACATGAGTATCCAAGATTAAATAAATCTAAAGATGGAGTAAAAGCAAAGAGTAAGAAAGGATCAGTTTTGAAGGAAGCTTGGAATGCATTAAAGATTTTGGCAGGTAATAAGATTATAGACAAACGAGATGCTTTCACACAAACTGAGAAAGTATTTTTTGAGAACATATGCAAACAAATAGAAGATTTGGACCTTATGCCTTCCGCTCATAGAAGAAGGATTTAGTTGACTGGTTTGATGAGAATGAAAAAAATGAGGTTACAAGTAGTTCATTTGATTTCGATGAATTTGAGGATGAGTTAATGTTTCCTGTTTTGACAGTGAGGAAAACCACGATATTGGTATTGATTTAGAGAACAAGTCTATTGACATTAATGAATTGGCAAAAGATTTGGGCATTACGAGCATGAATTGGGACCATGATTGTTTGGAAGATTTGATGGAATATTTTGAAAGTAGCAAGAATTTTGAAGAAAAAAAAAAAAAACATATACCATATCCACTGCACTGGATATACTCGGGTATTCACCTCTGAAGACACGTTCAAAAGGACCTGTAGAAGACCAGGAAAATGTTCAACAGAATATTTTGAAATAGGGAACGGATTATGAAACATTTTATTTTATTTACTTCTTTTAATTATATGGGTTTTCTTACCAAAGATACATAGATTCGTTGGGGGGGGGGGGGGGTCATGTAATAGAGCAATTATTAAAAGTTATTTTGTGACACACTGCTACAAAATTGTAGTTAAAAACTAAGCTTGATTTTCTGGATGAGTTCAGTTCTTATTAAACATTGGCAGCAAAACTCCTTGTGGTATTGTTATCATGATAAAAGATAATAAATATTTAGTTCATGTTCACAACACTGCCCGTTAAGAATTAATAATTACTTCATTTGAGTTTGAAAAGCCAGAAAAAAAGAAAGAGATAATTATACATAAACTCAAAAAGCGTTAACTTGAGTTTGGGAACCAATAACATGAAATGTTTAAAATTCCGTTTATTCTAAAGTTTTGTAAGAAAAGTATACAGGATGTAAAAAATTAAAATAGTAGTTTTGATAACTCGAGTTAAATTTTTAAAAATGTTAAATTTGTGAGTTCTTTGCATCTATTGCATAAAATGTAACACTGAAATTTAGTAATGGTTAAAGTTAATTTCTTGAGCTAAAGATTCTAATGTAATTTGAAGTAAAGGAATGTTAGTTATTATTATTATTATTATTATTATTATTATTATTATTATTTATTTATTTATTGTCATTACAACCAATAGGTTCTGGATTTGGAGATGGAGTAAGCTGTGCGTAATTTTCAAATCTGGAAGGCGAATAGGGCTCAGTGTAATTCCAGATCTGGAGATGGAGTAAGCTACGTGTGACTTTTCTGCGTCTGGAAGATAAGTAGGAATCTGTGTAAAGTTCCATGTCTGGAGACTGAGCTTCCTGTGGCATCCAAGTCTGGAGAAGGATTAAGCTTTATGGTAATATCCAAATCTGAGGACGGATTGTGTCACAAGTGATCTTTTCAAACTTGAAGACAAAATCTACGCTATTTGTAACATTTCCAATTACTTGAAGGAGTTAAGCTATATAAAAGCAGCCTGAATCATAAGAGTCTGTATTATTAAAATCTTATTTACCTGGGAATTATGTAATCGATTAAATTTAACCAATCATTTATTGGCTTAGATAGGTAGGTTTAGTTAGGTTTAGGATATATATAAATATATTTATATGTTTATTTGTAAATATTTATTTTGCTGCTTGCAATATTATATACTCATTTTAAAAGGTTTGTTGCTTTTTCCTTCTTTAATATTTTGGTCTCGGAAGAAAAATTGAACCCTGAAGAACAAATATTGTGTAAATCAATGAAAAGAATGTTTAAATCATTACAATATATATATATATATATATATATACCGTCAAATGGGGGAAAACTGGTTTCGGTGGGTAAAACGGGTAAGTTTAGAAAATGTGCTATATTTTCATAATGGCAACCGTTATGAAATTGGGGAAAGGTTTTTTTGTTAGATAAAAGACTATATTTTAATATTATTTCAAAATTAAATCCAATAAATTAGAGGTTCAGTTCAAAAAAATTTCCCCCATTTGAAAATTTTTTTTTTTGAAAAATTGCAAAAAAATGCTAAGGTCTGTACAATCTCTAAGACTGAAGAGATCATCATTTCGCATTAACAGCATATAGAAAGTTGTAAAATTAAGAGTTTCCATGTATGTAATTGCATTTAGTGATATTATTTTTTAAGTTATTAAGTGGTTTCACTTTTGGGGTAAAACGGGTAGGGGTAAAACTGGTGACGGGGTAAAACTGGTAACTATATTTTAACTATATTTTCATGTATAAATAATTTTTTTTTTTAGTTTTTAATAATATTTTCCCTTTATTATATAAATAGAAGTATAAATACCTAGGTATGTATTATATTACCGTGTATTATATATTATATTTTGATAATTATGTACGTAAAAAAAATAGGCCAAACTTTACATTATAGTACGCCAATATCTCGAGAACTACGATACTTACAAGAAAACCAATTACATATTTGGAATCAGCGTATAAAGCTTATTACAGTTATGTTGTTAAAAAAATAATAAATTTTTTTTTTTTTTATTTTTAATTTTTTTTTTTTTTTTTTTTTTACAACATTCCACGAATAAGCTTTATACGCTGATTCTAATATTATTTAGTATTTCTGTAGTATCGTAGTTTTCGAAGATATCGGCGTACAGTAATATTGTAAAGTTTACCAAAAAAATATGATGCTCAGTAATGCTAGTGAAGTTTAAGTTTTACATGTTTTTTTTTACCCAAATTTATTTTTTAACACGTTTAATACTTGTATTACTTATTTTTATTAATTAAATTAGTAAGTCACAAACGTACGTGTTATATTATTAAATACATTTTAAACCGACGCAACCCTACAGTTTTACCCCAAAAAAAAAATTTCACACTAGCATTTTTCAAAAAATTACTAAAAATATTTATTTTCACATTTTTAATATTTTCTTATTCCAAAATCATTTAAGAAGTTTGAATTGAGAAAACCATTTAAATATGGGTGTAACTTGAAATTTCGATTTTTCACGACTCGTCAAAAAAAAAAAAAAAGCCCAAATATTACCCGTTTTCCCCCATTTGACGGTATATAATATATTATAAAATATATATAATATATATATTATATATTTAGTAGATGGACGATTATGAAATTTGCCGAGCCGATGACACTGACGACATTCAGAGCAAATTTTGCGATGACGATGACGATGACGATGACGATGACGCTGAATGAAAAAACTATTTTAAAAAGCTTTCTCCTCTCTCTCTCCTCTCACTATATATATATATATATAGTATATATATAGTATATTATATATATATATATATATTATTATATATATATATATATATATATATAAATATTATATATATATAATATATATATATATATAATATAATATATATATATATATATATAATATATATATATATATATAATAATATAAAGCTGTGTAGACAGGAGGGTCAGGGGTTCAACCTCCCGAAAATATATTTTAGCGATCAAAATTTTGATTCCTTTAAGTCTCAATAATAATAATAATAATAATAATAATAATATAATAATAATAATAATAATAATAATAAATAATATAATAATAAAAATAATACTAATAATAATAATAATAATAGACTAACAATAATAAATAATATATAATAATAATAATAATAATAGAATAATAATAATAATATATAATATAATAATAATAATAATAAAATAATAATAAGAATAATCATAATAATAATAATAATTGTTAATCAATGCAAAATGAAAAGATATAAAATGGAAATGAGGAGACATGATTGTGGTCCGTAACGATTCCTTAGGTCAAGTGGCTGTACCTCGATAGCATGTCTAAAAAATATTTAGACCAGGGGGGACTTAAATGTAAGGTTTCCAAGTTGCAATGATAGCAAATTAGCTACCTCAATAAGGAATAATGATGGCTATGTATAAAGATTTTAAAAGATTTAAGGAGGGAGCTGTATCGTTGAGGAGGAATGAGCAGGTTCATTCCTTCCTCAGCTAAATTTTTCTTTCCTCATTCATTCCTTCTAAAACTAACTCTTTCTTTCCTCATCATCCATGGTTCGATTCGTACTAATTTCTGCCATTCAGGCAGAGACACTGCCTACGGTGTTGGAAAAATTCTCGTTCTCCTATCACTCTCGCTAATATTTCATTCAGCTAGAAATTGTTGAAGGGATACTCTTCGACGAAGCAAAGCTGGCTTTAATCAAAGGAAAGTGCGCTAACTCCTTGGTTCTCCTACTTGACAAATCTTTCATTCTCTTAGCAATCTGCTAAATCTGCCTTCCCTCTCTATATTCGATCTGATCATGTGTTGTTAATTCTCCAAACTGAAAAGGCCAATCCCCGCCCCTCGCTCAACTATATTCTCTAATGTCTACAATATTCTAGCACTATTCCCTCCCCATGTTGGAAGCTCTTCACACTGTCCAACCTATTCCGAAAAAAGGAAAGCCGCTCTGATCCTTCTAACTCTCGCCCTGAAGCTCTCACTTGTATTCTATCTAAAATCTTTGAAACACTTCTCAACTCCTTCTTAGATCATCTGGAAACTCACTCGGATCGCCAGTACGGCTCTCGTTGCAGGAAGTCTACTGGCGATATACATCCTATCTAAACGCATTATGGGTTTTTCGCTCTTAGGAACAACGGGGAGACTTGCGTGGTGCCGGCTGCATATCCCAAGCATTTGACGAGGTATGGCACGCGTCACTGCTCTCAAAACTCCCCTCCTTGGGTTTCCTCCTTCTCTTTGCTTACTTATACCTAGCTTTCTTCAAATCGCTCAATATAGGGCTGTGTGAGGCGACTTCTCTTCATTTTCTGTCCATGGTGGTGCTCCTCAGGGTCTGTCTTATCTCCTACTTTATTCCTACTTTTTCATTTAATGATGCTTCGTCACCTGCCCCTCTAATTATCCACTCGTATTTCCGATGATCGACCTTCATCTTTAACTCATAAGCAATTTACTCCCACTTTTACTTCTGGAATTGGCCTCTCGTCTTAATCTTTCCGATTTTATTCTCGCTGATGGGTAGAAATACCTTGTGAAATTCAAGTCTTTAAAAACCCAACTTTTACAAATCCCCTTCTCCAAAATACCTTCTTCTACTTTCCTGTCTCTTTCGAAGGTTCTGTCGTCTCTCCTGTTGACAATATAAACATCCTTGGCCTTAATATGAACAAAAAAATGTCTTGGAAACCTCACATCACAACGGTTCTAGGCGCCTCAAAAAAGCTGGCAAGTTCTGTTTAGACTGTGAAACTTTCCTTCTTTTCTCAGTTGGCTCCGCTATACAAAGGTTCATTCGCCACATGTATTGGAGTACTGCTCTCATATCTGAGGGGGGGGGGCTCTGTTCATCACCCAGGTTTTGACAGGGTCGAGTCAAAGGCCAAAACGCTTATAAACTGTTCTGTACTGTCAGTTCACTTACCTCTATCTGTTTTGCGAGCGATGTGGGCTTTATCGTCTATCCTAATAGTTACGCAGCGCAAGTGCTCGAGGAACTTATCACTCGCGTACCACCACCTTTACGACGCCTTCGTAGCACAATAGGTGCTGTATCTGCGCACGAGTATTGTGTTGACATTGGTAACTCCAGGCTAGTTTGCTGCGTTCCTTCTTTTCCACCACCTCTGTATTGTGGAATTCTCTTCTCCATCTTCTGTATTTCCTACTGAATTTAATCTCCTCACTTTAAAGCCTGCGTCTGTGCTCATAGGCGTAAATTGCGCTAGAGGGTGAACTTTTAGAGGATACTACACCCCCTCCTTAGAATAGCGGCTCTGCCCTGGAGTGTGTCGAACAACTGACAACTTAATAAAAATCCCTTGAATGGCAGATAATGTGCAAATGAACCTGAATCTCCTACTTCCCCCATCCGAAACATCATTCAGATTATCCCAGAAAATCGTATTCTTTTCAACATTACCCTCAGATCGACCATATGTCGCAACCACACAAATTCTTGACCTTGTCAACTTAAATTTAACTTTAACTTCTAGTACTCACCACACAACACAAAATCTACCATGGCTCTCTACCACAACTCACTCATCAGAATTGCACAAATCCTTCTATCCCTCTCCATCCTTTCCCCAGCAACACTAAGCACATTTCACACCACCCCACCCACTCATGCTTTACCTGTTTCCTTTCATCTTTGTTTCAGTCACAGCGAGCAAATCAAATTTCCCCTTTCTAAATACATCCATCATCTCTCCTCAACATTTATTCCTTGACATTCATATACAGATACGATTCATACATTTTTCACCGAAGCGATAGCAGGCGCTTTACTGCGATCACGAACTTTTCTCCGAGGCAGCATTGTCAATTTCCTGCAAAAAATAAGTGGTGATGAGGCAGCCAACACTAACTAACCACCGTCACCTTAGCGCCTTCCACGACACGCAGGACATACGATGTGAGCAATTTTTCTCTCCTCTACACGTATGAGATATAAGGATAGGATGTCTGTAAGTTGTCAAGAAGAGGTGTGGATATTAAGTCATTGTGTATAATATATGTTGTCTGGAGGATGATTGTGGATATGAACGCATAACAGAACAGGCGAACCAGTAGGCACTGGAATGTTCATACATACCATAAGCAAAATGGGATATATATATATGATATAATATATATATATATATATATATATATATATATATTATATATATTATATTATATAATATATTATATATAATATATATATATATTATATATATATATATATATATATATATATTATATATATATATATAATATATATATAAAATTATTATTTTATTATTAATTATTATATTATCTATTTTATATTTTATTATATTATTATTATATTATTATTATTATTATTATTATATTGAGTTGTTAATATTATTCAAAAATCTTAGATAGTTGTTCAATATAAATCGCAAAATAATCGGCCGAAATTTGCCGATGACGATGACGAATGACGATTTGAAAAAAATATGCGATTTTCGCGAGACGGATGACGATGAAACGATTAATCGTGCCCATCACTAAGTATAATATAATATATATATTATATATATATATAAATATATATTATTATAATATATATATAATATTATATATATATATAATATAGTAATATAATTATATATATATACTATACAAATATATATATACACCGTATATAGTATTATATATATATATATATAATATATATAATATATATATATATATATAATATATATATACTAATATAATATAGTATATATAATATATAATATATATCATATATATATATAATATATATAATATATACCGTATAAATATAATATATATATTTTATATATAATATATATATATATATTATATTATAATTATATATATATATAGATATATATATATAATATATCAGTGGCGTTGCAGTGAGCCCATTATGCCGGTCATGCAATAATATATATATATTATATATATATATATATATTATAATATCATATATATATATATTAATATATATATATATATATATATATATATATATATATATATATATATATATATATATATATATATATATATATATATATATATATATATATATATATATATATTATATATATATATATATATATATATTATATATATATATATATATATATATATATATTTATATTATATATATATAATATATATAATATATATATGTATTTAGATTATTAATTATGTATCTTTTACTTATTTGAATATTATAATCCATCCTCCATTCCTTTTTTATGAACTCTTTATAATCCTTCATAAAAATCTTCTGCAATTTCTTAACTCAAGAGGAGTTCCTTTCTCATTGACATCATATGAAATACTTCCCTGGCAAATCGAGTTCTCGTTGTTGTATTCTCTGATATACTTTTAATTCCTTTTCAATTGCCAGAAAAGCTTCTTTCTACTTGTTCTGTTGTAGATGCTACATAGCAATGAGCTGGCAAAGTTTAAAAAATTCAGGCATAACTTCATAAAGTTCATTGTCTTGGAAGTGTTTTATTAGTTGTACAATACTTTTATTTCTAAAATCATCCGAAGAATACACAACTATCAATTCGTTCTGCAGTCGAATTTTGTCAAAATGGCTTCCGTAAATTATGCTTAGAGACTCGAAAGGTTTCTTAGGAAAATCTTTTGCGTATTGTTTAAAATTATGACTGTTTAATAGTTCTATAAAAACAAGATCTTCCAGAGATTTAAATCTGACTCTCAGTTGATTCACAACTGTTTGAATGATGTTATTATATAGATTTCTATAGTAATCATGATGGCCATCTGATGAGCATATGTCTAGAAGATTTTGTTCATATATTTTAGAGAAAAAGAATCTGTTTTTCTCAATCAATTTAGTAGTTTTCCTAACATTCATTAGCACAATGAATAATATTCCAAACTTTTGACTGAAGGACATTAAATAAAACATCAGTAAAGAAAATATTTCACTAAATGCTTCAAGTAGAAAATTAAATTTAATGCCACCTAATTTTGGTGCTGAAATCCAATTGCGCGAAGATTAGTTATTCCATCCCCATCTTCTCTACATTATTCATTATTTCATCAATAAAACAATCAGTAAAGGAAAATATTTCACTAAATGTTTCAAGTAGAAAAATAACTGTAATTCCATCTAGTTGGTGCGGTTTTTGGAAACCTTCTTTTAACTATAGCATCAAGTGCACTTGTCCTTTTAGGCGATTTAGCGAAAAAACTTCCTAAACCACTTAAAACCGTGAAAAATAACTTACATTCCTTAATACTTCCACATGCTTGAGATAAAACTAAATTCAACACATGTGCACAACAATGTACAAAAACTGCAGATGGATACTTTTCCTTTACCTTACTTTGTAAACCATGAAGATGGCCTGACATGGTAGCGGCTCCATCATAGGTTTGAGAAATTAATTTACTTTCACCTTTAATATTTTCTATGCAGCGAAAAACATGTTGAGCTAAAGCATCTGCCGAGCGGTCAAGACTTACGTCTGTAAAACCAAGGAATCTTTCTACTATTTCGTTTTCTTTTGTAAGGTATCGTAAAA
>JABUQX010000192.1:0-12500 GCA_015478945.1 Trachelipus rathkii
GTTGCTTCGTTTATGGAATTGGGTGTTTAACCGTTTTCATTTATCGTGAAAGCTTTCAGTTTTCGATGCATATATATATATGCCTGATGTGTAAATAATAGAGTCCCCCTTACGCTACGTTCGGAAATTAACGTTACCTATTATATCTCGGGAGATGATGCAAAATAAATTTTTTGTTCCATTTTTTTCGAGGGAAACAACCAAAAGATATTACGGAATCCAAAGTCTATAAAGAGTTGATATTCAGGTCCTAAGAAGATAGTGGGATAAACAACAAAACTAACATTATTTTTATTTTTTGTACTTCTGTTTTTAAGAAAATATTTTAATTACTTATACAATTTCTTTATCATAGAAAATTGTTTTTTTAGGGAGTCTAATTTATAAAAAAAAAATAATATAATAAGGAATTGATCGATATTCAGATATACACGTATTATTTACATAAATATATTAAATATTGATTTTTTTCGTTTATCAAGCAAAAAGTATTTTAACAAAAACGAAAATAATTTTATTTTATCAAAAATCGCTTACGCGACAAATTAAATGCTATATGTATATTAAATATCAATTTTTTTATTATCAAGCAAAATATATTTTTAAAAACACGAAAATAATTTTATTTAATCAAATATAGCTTACTCGCTTAAGGAACACTTTCTTTCACGTCTTCTTTAACTATGAAGTTCTTCTAGTTGGGGCCGTTTCTTTTGTAGGCGAAAAATTATGACATCACGTTGATTCGCTTTGCTTAATAAGCAAAAATAATTTAAATTAAAAAAATATTTGAGTTAAATTATTTTTTTGGCTTAATCGACAAATTAGTATAAATAGAATATAAAAATTGTTTTTATTAATAAAAAAAAAATAAAATAAAAAAAAAATATATATATATATATATATATATATATATATATATATATATATATATATATATATATATATATATATATATATATATATTATATATATATATATATATATATAATATATATATATATATATATATATATATATATATATATATATATATATAACATATATATATATATAATATATATATATATATATATATATATATTATATATATATATATATATATATATAATATATATATATATATATATATATATATATATATATATATATATATATATATATATATATATATATATATATATATATATATATATATATATATATATATATATGGTCAGCATCCAAAAGGCCAGGCATGTAACTAAAAAACATAACAGGTACACGAAAATAAATATCATTTTATTAATCAGGAAACATTTTTGAAATTAAGATAAAAAAATAACGCTTTTTAAAAGAATTAAAAATTATTAAAGTGTTAGAAAATTTACAGTTTTTGATGATAAATCGAAGATGCAGTACTCCAGTGAGACAGGAAAGTTGCCAAATGTTGAATTTTTTCTTTTCATAAAGAACTCCCACAGGTAAACAAAGAAGATATGAGAGAGAGTCAGGAGGTTCTCATTGACCGTGACAGAGTCTCATTCGGCTCAGACCTAAGAAGGATATAAAAAGAAAAAAATAATATTTTCTACAATTATATTATAAAGCGACATTTGGCAACTTTTTCTCTCGAGACTGCAGCTTCAATTTCAAGTCAATGGAGACAGCCTGCATTTTTATAATATTAATATAAGGTTATTAATATTAAATATTAAATAAATTAATTTTTAACACGGTAAAAATGTCTCTCCTATGACTTAAGTATTTATTTTCAGTGTATATTATAGTTTTCTAGCTACATGCCTGAACTTTTCAGGATATATATATATATATATATATATATATATATATATATATATATATATATATATATATATATATATATATATATATATATATATATATATATATATATATATATATATATATATATATATATATATATATATATATATATATATATATATATATATATATATATATATATATATATATATATATATATATATATATATATATATATATATATATATATATATATATATAAAAAACTTTAAAAAATAACATAAAAAATATAAAAAAAATACACTCTCGCTCCGATCGGGCTGCGAAATAACACGTTTTTACTACTCTGGACGTTCCTTAAGCGAGTTTTTTTCGAGGGAAGCCAAAAAAAATACTTATGGAATATAAGTCTAAAAAAAATTGATATTTAGGTATTGACATATTGTATAATTTTTTTTCCTTTGTACTTAAATTTTCTTAGCGCTCTACACTATTATCTCCACGCTATTAACCTCGCGTTCATTCCGCAAACCATACCCTCGCTTCTTAACCTACGAGGGTTAGTTTGTTTTTCTCCTAAGATTTCGAATTTTTTATCACTTTCTTCCTATTGGCAATTTTCGATGGACAAAAAAGTCGCGCATTTTAAGAACGCGTTTTAAATATTAATCAGTGGATCTACCAATGGGCAAAAGTAGGGTTAAAATTTTACGCGTTTTTTTTAGGGTGGGTCCGTTTTTTCCCCCTTATTAAAGAACGGCGCTTCATTATTTTTCTCTCCCCCTTATATACCTTCCCCTTCTTTCCCCCCCATTAGTGAATATGCGTTATTTTTCTACCTTTTTTTAGCGAATCGATGAAAAAAACGCCAAAATTTTCAACCCTACTTTTAACGATGCTCTTAAGGTACTTAGTCGCAACAACGGGCGAAATTTTCATGCTTAACACCCCTATCTCCACGCTATTAACCGCGCATCCATTCCGCACACCTATACCCTCGCTTCTTAAACGATGGGGGTTAGTTAGTTGTTTCTCCTAAGATTTTGAATTTTTATCACTTTTTTCCTATTGGCGTGTTTTTCTACGTAGAGTATCTACTTCCTATAATAATATAATAATAAGTATAATAATAAGATTACTGAAGCCGTTTCGAAAACTGATCGACGGTTCGCGATAGTCAACAGCAGTTTCGATCTAATACTTCGTTACGACACGCTTAAACTTACGGGGCTTCACGAAGTCCTAGACTCGGTAAAAATTTTTTTTTGGTTTCGTTAGAAAATAACTCGCTTAGGGAACGAAAATTTTATTTTGCTCAATCTCCCTAAAAGTACAAAGTAACGTTATTTCATGCCAACCAGACACCCCCGGAAAGTAACGAGGGGGCGTCTAAGCACCTAGCATCCGTTTTCAGTCTCTCGAGATTATTTAACAATGACGTTTTCGAGTGAAATGGGTGTCGTGTATGGCAATTATTGAAAAAAAATTATTACTATTTTTATATTGTTTTAATTTAGTCACCATTAGAAAATATTTTGTTAAAGAAAACGGTATTTTATGGGTCAAAATACGATAGTGACGTTTCGTAATAACCGAGTCAAAAGCCATTTCGAAAACTGATCGACGCAAGCGACCGCAGTTTTGATCTATTACATCGTCACGAAACGTTTAACCTTATGGGTCTTCGCGATGTTCTAGACTCCGTAATATTTTTTATTTTATTTCATTTGAAAATAACTCGCTTAAGGAACAAAAATTTTATTTTGCTCAATCTCCCGAAAAATATAAAGTAAGGAAATGGGCGCCTCAGCTCTCTGCACGCTGGTACAGGAAGTTCTTCGCAGTGAGCAACTGGACGGCGGGCAGATGGAAGGTCGGGGTACTGGAGGCTGCTCCGATTCTTCCGGTTGACGCCAGTAGTATCGATGGCGCAGAAGTAACAATCCGATTCATGGTCAGACGGCTCCCTCCAAACCATCGGAATCCCAAACTTCAGTGAAGTTTTCGTGCCCTTCGTCCAGCGCCGGAGATATTCCACGCACGTCTTGAACACCGTGTGCGGTGCCCAGGACTTATCTAGGTCACCCACCTTTTTTTTTATTAAAAGATCACACCTCATATTCAAGGAGGGGAACTTCTCTAGGTAATTTCTACCTAGGATCCGAACTAGGATTCGAACCCTCGACCTTGCCATGCGACTCCGTCGCTCTTCCGTTTGAGCCACTTGAAAGTAAGCCTGGTAGGCGCGCTTCACAAAGCTTGTGATGCCTTCCTGTGCATTGCCAGCGTGTATTCTCCGCAGATGTATCAGAAAACGTCAGGATTATTCCTGCATGACCGTCGGCCTGAAGCCATATCAATACTCTGAAAAGAAAGAAAAGAGGTCAATTAGTCATTTTGAAACAGAAACACATCAGAAGCAACCATTTACATATGAATAATTCGCTATATTCTTCCAGAAATATAGGATTGAACTCAAAACCTCAGCATATTTAGACTAATTTTGGTGGCCTACCTGACGAGCTATACATATGATAATTATCATATGTATAGCTCCTCAGATAGGCCTATGGCTGTATCTCAAAAAGTTGACCTGATAGAGCAAAACCAAGGTGATTATTGGACAGGTCGAAGGTCTTAGTCAAAATTTTAAAAAAATTTCAAAATTTTTTTCCGAGGTCGACCTTTTGGAGAGCGATTTTGATTTAGACTTTCGAGTTATAAACGGTTCCGATGAAACGTCGCTAAAGGAACGATTAATACGCTCAACGATATTCTACGAGTAAAAAATGGATTCTAAACGGGTAAGGTCATATATTTTGGGCAATTACGAAAAGTCACAATATTACAACGACGTTTCAGAGGGAAATGGGCGTCGTGTGATTTTTTTTTTATTTAGTTACCTCTAAAAATTTATTTTTAATGGAGACTAAACTATAAAAAAATTATGATATATATAGTACATTTGCCCTCGAAATAAAACTCGCTTAAGGAACAAAAATTTTATTTTGCATCATCTCCCGAGAAGTAAAAAGTTACGTTATTTTGTGCCCCGATCGAAGCGTAAGAGGGGACCCTTAAGAAAGAAATGATATTCAGGTATTCGCATTTCATATAATTGTTTTTTCTCTTAATAATCAATTTTCCTCATGTGATTAAAATTAATTATTAGATTAAAATAATCGTACCTGTTTCCATTCCCTACCTTCTCTACCAATATCCTTCTGCTATATATCATAATTTGACATGGTTTGGTCATTAAGTCAGTTTTCATTTAAAAAATTGCACGACATTTCCCTCTGAGCGTCGTTTCTGGTGTTCGTTGTGATATCGACCTGTTTATAAATGGTAATGAAATGTCACTATGTACTGATGTTCAGAACACAAATTAGTCTAAATGCTGAGGAAACCTCTATTTGTGACGATTTTTGGCCCTGTTATTATCTTTAAAGACCTAAATTACGTAAATTTTTTTTTTTTTGTTTCTCTCTGGAAAAAAAAACTCGCTTAAGGAACATAAAATTTATTTTGCACCATCTCCCGAAAAGTAGAGAGTAACGTTATTTCGTGCCCCGAATGAACCGTAGGAGGGTACCTTTAAGATTACGTTACGATATCTCAAATTATTCCTGAGTTATTGAAGTTTTCGGTTACTCCTCCGAGAAAAAACAAAATTTCTCTTCTAGTGGGGTGCGCACCCGGTCACAGAATAGTGAGCATCTTTCACCGGGAAATTTGTGGCCTAAATTATTTGTTAATAAAGGGAACAAGAAGATCAAATTTGTGCCAAATAGCATAATAAAATCGCAATAAAGGGAACGTTACCTGGTTAA
Source organism: Trachelipus rathkii (assembly GCA_015478945.1). Classification (NCBI taxonomy): domain Eukaryota; kingdom Metazoa; phylum Arthropoda; class Malacostraca; order Isopoda; family Trachelipodidae; genus Trachelipus; species Trachelipus rathkii. The sequence continues at coordinate 5,601 of JABUQX010000192.1, forward strand.
TTTTAAAAATTCGAAGAAAAAAAAATATTGGTCATACGTAAATGCAATTTCAATCTATCAATTAGTTATGACCTACTGTAAGGGGGCTTGCTAGTTTACGGCCTAAATTCGTTTTTTTTTTTATCTCTGGTGGAAAAAATTTTTCTAAAGGGAACAATCAATTTAAATTTTCGGCACACACCCATAAAAAAGGGAAACCATCTTACGCAAAGAGGGAAAACACAGGGTTTTTTTCCGGAAATTTTGAAACTTATCCCAGGAACCGCCTATACCCCCGAAAACTAATGAGGAGTACCTGAGGGCCCTACAACTGAATTTAGTTTTACGATATCTCAAATTATTCCTGAGTTGTTGAAGTTTTCGGTTTCTCCCCCGAAAAAAATTTTTTTCTTGTTGGGTGCGCACCCGGTCACAAAGTAGTGCTGGGCCTTAAAACTTTAAATATACAGGTTTGAAAAATATAAGCCTGTCAATATGGCATCTTTCACCGGGAAATTTCCGGCTAAATTCTTGTTATCAAAAAGGGAACAAGAAGATCAAATTTGTGCCAAAATGCAAAAATAGAACTAAAAGGAACGTTACCTGGTGAATTTTAAAAATTCGAAGAAAAAAAAGTCATCGTAAATGCAATTTCAATCTATCAATTAGTTATGAGGCATGCTGGTTACGGCCTGAATTCCGTTTTTCTGTTGGAGAGCAAAGGGACAAGTGGTTGCTTCCGGCTGGAAACCCTTAATAAGCGGTTTTTACCACGCAAAGGGAAAACTTAGGATTTTTTACAATTTTGAAACTTATCAGGAACCCCCAATATCCACGGAAATAATAGCTGAAGGAGTACCCTAAGGACCTACAACTGATTTTAGTTTTGCGATATCTCGAATTATTTCCGAGTTATTGAAGTTTTCGGTTTCTCCCCCGAAAAAAAACAAATTCTTCAGTGGGGTGCGCACCACTCCTTAAGAGTTGTTTCCCGAGAGAAACCAAAAAATTAATTACAGGTCCTATGTAAAAAATTGCTAATAATAAGTTATTCACATATTGGATATTTATTTTTCTTCGTTCTTAATTTTTCTTAGATTCTTAATTATTTATCATGATCATATACTATATTTATCTATATTTATATTAATTTTTATAGTTTAGTCTCCCTTAAATTCCATTTTCTACGATAAATAAATTTTTAGAGGTAACTAAAAATAATAATAAAATATTCAAACGGCAATATTTTCAGGGATGAACTATCGTTAAGCTTATTAAGGTAAATCGTTCGAGTCGTTTTTATGGTAATCGAGAAACGTCATTATATTATAGTGACGCCGTACACTTTAAAAATAAACGTAAAAAAAACTAATAAAAAAATAAATAATAGTCTACGAAGAATCGATATTTCGATAGATATATGCATCTTCTTCTATAAAAAAAAATTTTCCCATCTAAGTCTTAAATCATCATCATCTTCACCGTTGATAAAAAAAATTCAATTATATTCATGATTTGATTTTATTGCAAATGTTTTTGAAGCTTTTGGAGATATAGTGTATTATAATATACGCGCCGCATATCATTTAATCCGTATAGACTATATAAGATAAATGTTCTTAAGCAACGTTTATATATTTGAATATTTGCATAAAATAAAGCGTAAAAGAATAAAATTAATAATTTTTTATTATAAAAAGCGTCTCCCCTTTTCTTTTCCTCGAAGCTAACAAGGGCGTTTTTCTCTCCTTCTTTTGTCATCAAACCTGAATTAAAAACAATTAAATCTTTATAAAAATTATAAAAATAAAAGAGTATTTTTTAATAAATAATAAACTATTATTTTTAATAAAAGAAAAATGGATCGCATTAACCGTATTTTTTTTTCTTTAAAAACCGAAAACCTCCTACCCTTATTTTCATTTGTTAACCAGCTAAATTCACGATAGGAAAGTTAATTCCGCAGAAATGACGAACATACAGATTTTGTTATTATCGATATTGTTCCTTCAATCATCATCGGGCTCAGATTACGCGAAAAAAACTGTCAGAAAATACTACACCGGTTTGCTCCGCCCTATTTTTAAATATTGGATTCCTTTCGTTAATTTAACGGGGAAGAACATCCATTTTACGCGAATTAAATTTAACGAATGCGAACATCAGTTGGCGAGACTGAGTTTCGAATTGAGAAAACACAAAGATCGAGAAGATCTGCTCAATATATACGAAAACGAAATGGAATTTCTGAGTCTTAGAATACGCGAGGATGAAATGTTTTATATGGTATTTAAAAACGAAACGCTATATGTCGGACTCGAAGGAACGGAAGAACCAACAATTATCGGAATGGTGAACACGAAATGCGGTCGTGCTGGACGAGAAATCTTCTATCGCGATCGAGATTGCATCGCTTACGATATCACAGTACCTAACAATTTTCGTCCTGCGAAACCTATAATTTCCCAACAGTACAACGGCGTTATAGTTCGCGCATTTTGCGTATATATGCGCGATGGAGAAGAAGGAGAGAATTTTTCGTATTATTATTTTTAATCTAAAACCCATCTCCGGGAAGATGTTAACAAAGGGAATTATTCGCAAATTAGTTTGAATGCCAAATAAAATAGTCTTTCGATCATATTTACTAAAAAACGAGTTTTTTCAGTTTTAAAAAATATTATTGTATAATATATATAAATTTGTATAAAATAAAGTTTGTAAAGAAACTGATAACGATATATGTTGGATTTTCTTTAATCCTATAATTTACATTTTTATAGTCCGTACTACGTTTTAACTTCAATTTAAATTTCATTATGTTGCTTTCAGCTGGTAGCAAGAAAACAAGCATCAAAAACACCGATTTCAGGAACAATATAATAAGGTGGTGGCACAAAAAACCGTTCCCTTTATTATGCCAAAAATTTAAATTGATTGTTCCCTTTAGAAATTTTTTCTACCAGGAATAAAAAAAAGAAATTTAGGCCGTAAACTAGCATGCCTCCTTACAGTAGGTCATAACTAATTGATAGAGTAAAATTGCATTCACGTATGACCATTATTTTTTTTTCTAAAAAATTTCACAAGGTAACGTTCCCTTTAGTTCCATTCTATTATACGTTTTGACACAAATTTGATATTCTTGTTCCCTTTATTAACAAAGAATTTAGGCTGGAAGTTTCCCGGTAAAAGATGTTATATTGACAGTTTACGTTAATTTTTAATGTGTAGCAAAAATTGTTCAAAAACTATAGGAAATGGGGGTCGTGCGTAGTTTTTATAATTAATTTTTGTTTAGTTACCTCTAAAAATTATTTTTCATAGAAAACTGAATTTAAAGGAGACTAAATTAAAAAAAATAAAAATATATATATAAAGTACACTTGCCCTCGAAAAAAAACTCGCTTAAGAAACGACAAATTTATTTTGCAACATCTCTCGAGAAGTAAAAAGTTACGTTATTTTGTGCCCCGATCAAAGCGTAAGTGGGGACCTTCAGGATTTCTTTACTTCGATATTTATATTAAGAATTGCTATTCAATCAATCGAGGCCGGGTTTCCTCTACGGCGTCACTACAAGTGATATAATGACGATTCTCTGATTACCATAAAAACGACTTTCAGGAAAATCAAAAGGCAATATTTCTAGATCAGACGTTAAACGTATTAGTATTATAGTGACGCGTTTATACTGTACCGTTTATAAGTTAAAGGTTATAAGTTAAAATTTGAAAAAAAATAATGTCATGAGGTCGACTTTTTTGGGAGCGATTTTGGTTGATTAGACACACGGTTTCCGACGGTTGATGAAAACGTCACCATTAGATATTGCAGCTTAACGCGACGTTCTAAACGTAAATGGAATCTAAACGTAGAGTCGATATTTTGGCCTTTGAAACGTCACTGCATGACGAGGACGTTTCGGTAAATGGACGTCAATTACGATATTTATTTTTTTAATTTAGTTACCCTAATTTTAAATGGAATTTAAGGGAGACTAAACTATATAAAAAAATTAACTATAAAATAAATATGATAGTATAGAATTCAGTGGTTCTCAAACTGTGTGACGCGTCACATTTGGTCGCAGCTTCCCCTCAGGGGTGACGCGAAAGATTTGAATAATCGTCTCGGTAACTATGAAACGTCACTATCGTATTTTTGATGAAGAAGTTCTTGGGATGGTTATATTATATATGCAGTTAATTAAGTGGTTATAGAATAGTAATAGTGCAATGTGCTGAAATCATTACCATTATAAATATCTACACCAGTCATAAAGAATCTTAAGATCCTTCTTACTTTGATTGAAGACTGGCATATTCCTTCTCAGATGTTGCAAAATAAATTTCTCGTTCCTTAAGCAAGTTTTTTTTCGAAATAAAGTTTAAAACGTTTAACGATCTCCCTTAAATTCAGTTTTCTATGAAAACAAAAATTAAATATAAAAACTACGCACTTTCCTATAGGCTTTGGGCGATTTTTTACTACACTTTAAAAATTAACGTAAAAAATATTAAAGGTACCTACTCTTCGATCAGGGCACGAAATAACGTTACCCTCTACTTTTCGGGAGATGGTGCAAAATAATTTTTTTGTTCCTTAAGCGAGTTTTTTTTCCCGAGAGAAACCAAAAAAAAAATAATTACGGAATCTAAGTCTGTAAAGAATTGTTAATAATCAGTTATTCACATATTGGATATTTATTTTTTCTTCGTTCTTAATTTTTCTTAAATTCTTAATTATTTATCATTATATATATAGCACAGTGGTTCTCAAACTTTTTCGATTCGCGGCACCCTTGACTAATTCAAGTTTGCCGAAGTAACCCCATTTTAGATTCTTAAAGGAAAGTCTTCCAATTTATAAAATAGGGTCTATCATTAATCATAAAATTGCAATAATTTTGCATGATCACAGCATGCCAAAAGCATTCCCAGGATTTGCCTCTGAATATATAAATATATAAGGATAACATAACTAAAATTTTCTTAACAAAGTTGGAAAATTCAAAATCGATTAAAATTTTTAAATACTGAAATACAATTATGAAAATGTTCAAGCCGGGTTTCCTTTACGGCGTCACTATAATATAATGACGTTTCTCGATTACCATAAAAACGACAGGTAAATAGGCGTCGTGCGATATTTTTTTTTTTTTTTATTTGGTTACCTCTAAAAATTATTTATCGTAGAAAATGGAACTTAAGGGAGACTAAACTATAAAAAAATATTAATATAAATAAATATAGTCTAGATGATGATAAATAATTAAGATTTCATGAAGAATATGATAAGAAAAAAAAAAATAAATATCCAATATGTAACTGATTATTATCAATTGCTTTAAAAAAGACCTGAATTTATATAATTTTTTTTGAAGACACTCTCAGAGAATGTTGCTATCTCAAAAAGCAGAAGTAACGTTGACTACGTATGATAGAACCGTAGGAGGTACCTTTAGTTGCATTACAAAGTGTAGCAAAAAGCCACTCAAACCACAAATAGGCGTGTGCATTTGTTTTTAGTATTCGTTTGGTTACATAAAAATTCACCGAAAACTATGAATTTAAAGATTTAAATTAAAAAATTAATATATATACTGAAGTACTCTTGCCTCAAAAAGAAAAACTCGTTGAACTACTCAACTAAGTATGTAAATGGGTTCTCGTATTCTGTACCACTGTGATGCGGTCGAAGGTCCAGTTGCAATTTGAAAAAAAAATTTCAATTTTTCCCGAGGTTGACTTTTTGAGAGCGATTTTGAATTAGACCTTTTGAGGTCGCTTGGTTCATGCGGCTGTGTCCACTCCATTTTGGATTTGTATTGTGCATTGCAGTGTTAAACGTAAATGGATTCAACGCATAGTCATTTTTATTTTTGGGCTTTTACGAACCGACACCATATGTGACGATGACGTTTCCGAGGTAAATGGGTGTCGTGCAAAATTTTTATTTTTTTAGGCTGGACCTCTAAAAATTATTCATCGTAGAAAATGGAATTTAAGGAGACTAAACGATAAAAAAATTAATATAAATATATATAGTATAGATGTTGATAAATAATTAAGACTTTAAGAAAAATTAAGAACGAAGAAAAACCCAATAAGCGAATAACTGATTATTATCAATTCTTTAAAGACTTAGATTCCGTTTTTTGTTTTTTTAAACTCGCTTAAGGAACAAAATTTATTTTGCATCATCTCCCGAAAAGAGTAGAGAGTAGCGTTATTTCGTGCCCCGAAGTGAGCCGTAGGAGGGTACCTTTAAATTTTTTACGTTAATTTTTAAGTATAGCAAAAATAAAGCCTTTGGAAGCAGGCGTCATTTTTAATTATTTTTGGTGTTACCTCAAAAAAATTTTCTAGAAACTGAATTTGAGGAGATAAATAAAAAAAAATAATAATATATAAAGTACACTTGCCCTAAAAAAAACTCGCTTAAGAACGAAAAAATTTATTTTTATCTCGAAGTTACGTTATTTTGTGCCCCGGTTGAAGCGTAAGTGTGGTGACCTTTAAGATTTTTTTACGTCGATATTTATATTATTAATTCCTTTATCCGTGAACTTTTCGTTTTTCCTCAAGTAGTGACGTTTTGTTACCGAGTTGATCGGGGAGAAGTATCGAATTTCCTACGGGTCTATAAGATAATATTGTTTCTCAATTACCAAAGCTGACCTCTAACGATCAAACGGCAATATTTTCAATGATGAACTATCGTTAAGCGATTAATATAGTGACGTTTATTCTGTAGTTACCTCTAAACATTATTTATCTTAGAAAATGGAATTTAAGGGAGACTAAACTATAAAAACAAATATTAATATAAATAAATAAAGTACAGTTTAAAAATTAACGTAAAAAAATTCTTAAGGGTACCCTCCTACGGTTCGCTCGGGGCACGAAATGACGTTAC
>JABUQX010000192.1:17500-37760 GCA_015478945.1 Trachelipus rathkii
TATTAGTCCCTAAATCTAAAAAAATATTCATTAAAACTAAAAAAATATTCCTTAAAACTAAAAAAATATTCCTTAAAACTAAAAAAATATTCATTAAAACTAAAATATATTTCTTAAAACTAAAAAATATTCCTTAAAACTAAAAAAAAAATCACCGGACTTACAAGTAAAAAAATACACCAGACATAAAACCAAAAAAATAAAAAACCAGAGAAACGAATGGAACGGACGAAAAATAAAAGACTGCCTGCTTGCCGGCCGGCCACCCTTTTCCGCGGTACCGCTACCCCAAAAAAATTCCAAACTCTCTCATGTTAATAAAAAAGAGCGAACCGACCAGACCAACCGCGACATTTCTTTCCGAAAACCCGAACACCCTTCTTATCCGGAAAGAAAGGTCGTCGGTCGGTCCTTTAACGTTAAAAAATAAAACGCGTTTACCGGCCGGCCGTTATTCTTCTTCGTAAAAAGGGCGTCCCCTTTTTATCGAGAACGTAATAACTAGCCGGGGTCGTATACGACGCTTCGTCATCGCTTTAGCTACCTTCGATCCCTCCCCTCCTTCGGTGTTCGCGTTGTGTGGGAAAAGTAAGTAACGAATCGAATAGAAGAATATAGGCGCGATTAACGAAACGATCGACGAACGATCGCGTAAAGGAGCCGGAGAACCGACCTCGATCGATCGATTCGTTCTCGGTCGCATAAAAAAAATAAAATATAAAACGCGTAGACTCGGTCGTCTATTACGTATAACGCATCTCGGTAAGCAAACGAACGCGCGCGCGAATCTTCCCCGAGATGCGTCAATGTACGTCGCGTCGTATGAAACTTTTTCCTTCACGCGATACGTAAGCGAACCGCCCGAAAAAGCGTTATATTATTCTATTCGATTCGATCCTTTAGGGGAAGGAAGGAAAGAAAGAGGAGCGTGTGTTGGTCGTTTCGGATGGAGTGGAGGGATCGAAAGGCATTCCCGGGCTCCACGACGGGGACGTACGATGACAGGGAGCCCGTGAGAAGTCCGTCCGGACCGGCGTTCGAAACCTGCTTCGTTTAAGGTGGAGGTGTGGGCGCGTGTGCGACCGTATAGGTCGAAAAAAAAATAGATTTCAGTAGAAAGAAGGGAAAGCTTTTAAATAGCGATGAAAAATATGTCCGAGCGAACCCCTGGGCTCGCTCGCGGATCTTCGGATAGGATAGGCTAGAGGTAAAAAAAAAAAGCTACTCGATCCGCCGATTAATCGATCTAACTAGCTAGCTAGCTAACTAACTAACGCTATTTCGAACGACGCCTAGGACGAATTCTCACCCTCGGAAGCTTCTTCTCGTCCGAGGACTGACTGACTAACCGACTAACAACTAACTAACTCCGTTTCGTTACGTTGAAAAGACGCCATCTGACGCTCCGAATCCGTTGATCGGGGCGGCGAGCTATAGTGATGATCCACCGCCGGTAGGTCCGCTCAACCCACCACGCCCAAGCGCGAGGACCGTTCACGGAACTGGTGACTCCACTACACGAGGGAACGATGGTGATGGCACGTCCCGTACGATCAGAGCGCAGGAGCTCGCCCTCAAAGATCGAAAGGTCTTTAAGATCTCATCATCGGGTCTAGGCCGCGCCGCGGTTCGGAACGTCATCCGGAATCGAAAAAATAGGCGATAGAGAAATACAGCTCGGTAGATACAGGGCGGAAGGGGTCGGAGAGAACGAAGAAAGAAAGGGAGGAAAAAATATTTTCGCGTAGTGGTGGTGCTACGTGCTCGTGTACCTATCGTGTGGGTCGTGTTTTTGTGCCTGCGGGAAGAAAGATCGCGTATTAGTCCCTAAATCTAAAAAAATATTCCTTAAAACTAAAAAAATATTCCTTAAAACTAAAAAAATATTCCTTAAAACTAAAAAAATATTCATTAAAACTAAAATATATTTCTTAAAACTAAAAAATATTCCTTAAAACTAAAAAAAAAATCACCGGACTTACAAGTAAAAAAATACACCAGACATAAAACCAAAAAAATAAAAAACCAGAGAAACGAATGGAACGGACGAAAAATAAAAGACTGCCTGCTTGCCGGCCGGCCACCCTTTTCCGCGGTACCGCTACCCCAAAAAAATTCCAAACTCTCTCATGTTAATAAAAAAGAGCGAACCGACCAGACCAACCGCGACATTTCTTTCCGAAAACCCGAACACCCTTCTTATCCGGAAAGAAAGGTCGTCGGTCGGTCCTTTAACGTTAAAAAATAAAACGCGTTTACCGGCCGGCCGTTATTCTTCTTCGTAAAAAGGGCGTCCCCTTTTTATCGAGAACGTAATAACTAGCCGGGGTCGTATACGACGCTTCGTCATCGCTTTAGCTACCTTCGATCCCTCCCCTCCTTCGGTGTTCGCGTTGTGTGGGAAAAGTAAGTAACGAATCGAATAGAAGAATATAGGCGCGATTAACGAAACGATCGACGAACGATCGCGTAAAGGAGCCGGAGAACCGACCTCGATCGATCGATTCGTTCTCGGTCGCATAAAAAAAATAAAATATAAAAAACGCGTAGACTCGGTCGTCTATTACGTATAACGCATCTCGGTAAGCAAACGAACGCGCGCGCGAATCTTCCCCGAGATGCGTCAATGTACGTCGCGTCGTATGAAACTTTTTCCTTCACGCGATACGTAAGCGAACCGCCCGAAAAAGCGTTATATTATTCTATTCGCTTCGATCCTTTAGGGGAAGGAAGGAAAGAGGAGTGTGTTCGGATGGAGTGGAGGGATCGAAAGGCATTCCCGGGCTCCACGACGGGGACGTACGATGACAGGGAGCCCGTGAGAAGTCCGTCCGGACCGGCGTTCGAAACCTGCTTCGTTTAAGGTGGAGGTGTGGGCGCGTGTGCGACCGTATAGGTCGAAAAAAAAAATAGATTTCAGTAGAAGAAGGGAAAGAAAGCTTTTAAAGAGCGAGTGAGGAAGAAAAATTGCGTCCGAGCGAACCCCTGGGCTCGCTCGCGGATCTTCGGATAGGATAGGCTAGAGGTAAAAAAAAAAAAGCTACTCGATCCGCCGATTAATCGATCTAACTAGCTAGCTAGCTAACTAACTAACGCTATTTCGAACGACGCCTAGGACGAATTCTCACCCTCGGAAGCTTCTTCTCGTCCGAGGACTGACTGACTAACCGACTAACAACTAACTAACTCCGTTTCGTTACGTTGAAAAGACGCCATCTGACGCTCCGAATCCGTTGATCGGGGCGGCGAGCTATAGTGATGATCCACCGCCGGTAGGTCCGCTCAACCCACCACGCCCAAGCGCGAGGACCGTTCACGGAACTGGTGACTCCACTACACGAGGGAACGATGGTGATGGCACGTCCCGTACGATCAGAGCGCAGGAGCTCGCCCTCAAAGATCGAAAGGTCTTTAAGATCTCATCATCGGGTCTAGGCCGCGCCGCGGTTCGGAACGTCATCCGGAATCGAAAAAATAGGCGATAGAGAAATACAGCTCGGTAGATACAGGGCGGAAGGGGTCGGAGAGAACGAAGAAAGAAAGGGAGGAAAAAATATTTTCGCGTAGTGGTGGTGCGACGTGCTCGTGTACCTATCGTGTGGGTCGTGTTTTTGTGCCTGCGGGAAAAAAGATCGCGTATTAGTCCCTAAATCTAAAAAAATATTCCTTAAAACTAAAAAAATATTCCTTAAAACTAAAAAAATATTCCTTAAAACTAAAAAAATATTCATTAAAACTAAAATATATTTCTTAAAACTAAAAAATATTCCTTAAAACTAAAAAAAAAATCACCGGACTTACAAGTAAAAAAATACACCAGACATAAAACCAAAAAAATAAAAAACCAGAGAAACGAATGGAACGGACGAAAAATAAAAGACTGCCTGCTTGCCGGCCGGCCACCCTTTTCCGCGGTACCGCTACCCCAAAAAAATTCCAAACTCTCTCATGTTAATAAAAAAGAGCGAACCGACCAGACCAACCGCGACATTTCTTTCCGAAAACCCGAACACCCTTCTTATCCGGAAAGAAAGGTCGTCGGTCGGTCCTTTAACGTTAAAAAATAAAACGCGTTTACCGGCCGGCCGTTATTCTTCTTCGTAAAAAGGGCGTCCCCTTTTTACCGAGCCGATAACGACTAGCCGGGGTCGTACGACGCTTCGTCATCGCTTTAGCTACCTTCGATCCCTCCCTCCTTCGGTGTTCGCGTTGTGTGGGAAAAGTAAGTAACGAATCGAATAGAAGAATATAGGCGCGATTAACGAAACGATCGACGAACGATCGCGTAAAGGAGCCGGAGAACCGACCTCGATCGATCGATTCGTTCTCGGTCGCATAAAAAAAATAAAATATAAAAAACGCGTAGACTCGGTCGTCTATTACGTATAACGCATCTCGGTAAGCAAACGAACGCGCGCGCGAATCTTCCCCGAGATGCGTCAATGTACGTCGCGTCGTATGAAACTTTTTCCTTCACGCGATACGTAAGCGAACCGCCCGAAAAAGCGTTATATTATTCTATTCGATTCGATCCTTTAGGGGAAGGAAGGAAAGAAAGAGGAGCGTGTGTTGGTCGTTTCGGATGGAGTGGAGGGATCGAAAGGCATTCCCGGGCTCCACGACGGGGACGTACGATGACAGGGAGCCCGTGAGAAGTCCGTCCGGACCGGCGTTCGAAACCTGCTTCGTTTAAGGTGGAGGTGTGGGCGCGTGTGCGACCGTATAGGTCGAAAAAAAAATAGATTTCAGTAGAAGAAGGGAAAAAAAGCTTTTAAAGAGCGAGGAAGAAAAATTGCGTCCGAGCGAACCCCTGGGCTCGCTCGCGGATCTTCGGATAGGATAGGCTAGAGGTAAAAAAAAAAAGCTACTCGATCCGCCGATTAATCGATCTAACTAGCTAGCTAGCTAACTAACTAACGCTATTTCGAACGACGCCTAGGACGAATTCTCACCCTCGGAAGCTTCTTCTCGTCCGAGGACTGACTGACTAACCGACTAACAACTAACTAACTCCGTTTCGTTACGTTGAAAAGACGCCATCTGACGCTCCGAATCCGTCGATCGGGGCGGCGAGCTATAGTGATGATCCACCGCCGGTAGGTCCGCTCAACCCACCACGCCCAAGCGCGAGGACCGTTCACGGAACTGGTGACTCCACTACACGAGGGAACGATGGTGATGGCACGTCCCGTACGATCAGAGCACAGGAGCTCGCCCTCAAAGATCGAAAGGTCTTTAAGATCTCATCATCGGGTCTAGGCCGCGCCGCGGTTCGGAACGTCATCCGGAATCGAAAAAATAGGCGATAGAGAAATACAGCTCGGTAGATACAGGGCGGAAGGGGTCGGAGAGAACGAAGAAAGAAAGGGAGGAAAAAATATTTTCGCGTAGTGGTGGTGCGACGTGCTCGTGTACCTATCGTGTGGGTCGTGTTTTTGTGCCTGCGGGAAGAAAGATCGCGTATTAGTCCCTAAATCTAAAAAAATATTCCTTAAAACTAAAAAAATATTCCTTAAAACTAAAAAAATATTCCTTAAAACTAAAAAAATATTCATTAAAACTAAAATATATTTCTTAAAACTAAAAAATATTCCTTAAAACTAAAAAAAAAATCACCGGACTTACAAGTAAAAAAATACACCAGACATAAAACCAAAAAAATAAAAAACCAGAGAAACGAATGGAACGGACGAAAAATAAAAGACTGCCTGCTTGCCGGCCGGCCACCCTTTTCCGCGGTACCGCTACCCCAAAAAAATTCCAAACTCTCTCATGTTAATAAAAAAGAGCGAACCGACCAGACCAACCGCGACATTTCTTTCCGAAAACCCGAACACCCTTCTTATCCGGAAAGAAAGGTCGTCGGTCGGTCCTTTAACGTTAAAAAATAAAACGCGTTTACCGGCCGGCCGTTATTCTTCTTCGTAAAAAGGGCGTCCCCTTTTTATCGAGAACGTAATAACTAGCCGGGGTCGTATACGACGCTTCGTCATCGCTTTAGCTACCTTCGATCCCTCCCCTCCTTCGGTGTTCGCGTTGTGTGGGAAAAGTAAGTAACGAATCGAATAGAAGAATATAGGCGCGATTAACGAAACGATCGACGAACGATCGCGTAAAGGAGCCGGAGAACCGACCTCGATCGATCGATTCGTTCTCGGTCGCATAAAAAAAATAAAATATAAAAAACGCGTAGACTCGGTCGTCTATTACGTATAACGCATCTCGGTAAGCAAACGAACGCGCGCGCGAATCTTCCCCGAGATGCGTCAATGTACGTCGCGTCGTATGAAACTTTTTCCTTCACGCGATACGTAAGCGAACCGCCCGAAAAAGCGTTATATTATTCTATTCGCTTCGATCCTTTAGGGGAAGGAAGGAAAGAGGAGTGTGGGAGGGATCGAGAGATATTCCCGGGCTCCACGACGGGGACGTACGATGACAGGGAGCCCGTGAAAAATGTTCTAAATGGAAATCCGTTTTTTAATTTTTTTACGGAAGAGCCATAATTTGCAATATTATAGTCATAATAAATAAATAAAATATTTAAGAGAAACAATTATTCAAACACTCACTCGGCGGGTGCCAAAGAGCGCGTTTCTCGAAAGATGGACGAAACATGACCGCTCAGTTCCACTTTCAAAATAAACTGACTCGTACTTTTCCGAGTTCGTCCTTTTTATATCCGCCAAAGAAACGATGCGTATGAAGCTCGTTCTAAGATAACCATTAACTCTCGCTTTAAAGAGTAGCGCTTTTATTAACTTTTTATATTTTATTTAATAAATTTAAAGCGAAAAAATTATCAAAATACTCACCCGGTTGGCGTGAAGATTATTTCAATTCGCAAAGAGGCTTTTCTTTTTCATAGTTAATCGCTGTTGGAGGAAAACAAAAATTTGGAAGGAGAGGTTTCAACCGATACGACGATGATTTTCTCCAGCGCCAAAGCCCGCTTCGTGTTCTGAGTTGATAAATATATTACGTAATCGCCGTAATTCTGAAAGCGCCTTTCTTGAGAGAAGCGCGAAACACGTCCGCTCAATTCCACTTTCAAAATAAACTGACTCCTACTCTTCAGAGTTCGCCCCTTTTTATAGTCAACTCTCCTGATAAAAAATAAAAAATTTATTAGTAAATATATATATTTTAATTTTCGTTTAATTTTTTTATGAGAGAATTATTTTCGCGTCGCATGAATGGATAGTTATTTGTTTTATAAAAAAAATGATACGCATTTTTTTAATTCGTGAGCTGTCGTAGTTCGAGCTAGGCAAATCTATTTAATTTATCTATCAATATTTTTGTACATTTATTTTTAAAGACGCCATTTTATTTCCAGGATTTTGCGACACTTTCTCACAATACGCGTCTTTCGGCCCTTTTGTTTAACGTAAGGCCTACGTATCTCGTACTCTTCAGAATTCGCCCGCTTTTATAGTCATCTCCAAGCGATATCGAGCAGCATCGCTTGTTAAATTATAATGTAATAAAAAAGTAAAAATATAGCTCGTTTTGTAAATATACGTTCATTCCTGTTCTTCGGAAGTCGCCCTTTTTATAATCTTCGCGCTTAATGAAATAGAAGCACGTTTTTCGAAATACGCGTTCGTTCACGTTCTTCGGAATTGGTCCTTTTTATAATCAGCATCGTGTTAAATAGGTAAGATGCGCGCACTTTTTTAACTACGCGTTCATTCTCGTTCATATTTCTCAGAATTATAGAACGTCTCCTTAGAAACGTCAACGGGTTTATCTATCAGTTTCTCAAAAAATGTGGAACGCGCCTCGACATAATCTCGCCTTTTTAAATTTGACGTATATTCTTTTTGTAGTATCTCCTTTTTTCCGTTGCAGCGGGTTTACACAACTTGTTGTAGCTCCTTTCTTTTTCATTTAAAAATATAAAATTCAAAAATTTTTATTTTTATTTATTATCTTTGGATTTTTATTAATTTGTCATAACAGTTTTTAAAATTTGTTATTCTTTTACATTTAATATTTTATCTCAGAATGGTAGGATGCGCGCGTTCTGAAAACCAAAATCTTGTAAACCTCTAAAAATTATTTATCGTAGAAAAACAAATTTAAGGGAGACGAGACTATAAAAAAAAACAATAAGATATATAGTACACTTAAAAAATAACGTAATAAAATCATAATAATTTAAATCGAAAAACGAATATCCTCCTTTTTTATATAAGTTTAAAAAAAGATATATAAAAAAGGAAGATTTTTGTTCTTCGATTTAAATTTTTCCTATCGATGTTTCTTCGTGTAATTTTCAAGTAAAAAGGTTGGTGCTGCCCTACCCATATTTAGCGCTCTTGGGCAGTTTTAAATGCGCTATCTATGCGAGAAATTCATATGTGCTTGAGTCTATTGTGCCAGAAATGTTAATTTCTTATCATAATAAAAAAATCAAACTTCTAAAATGTATTTTAAATTTAATTTGCAAACTAGGCCAAATATTATTAAATCGGAAAATATTTCTTTTATTTAATTTGTTTCGCTTGATAATCCAACAAAATAAGAATTATAATATTATATATCAATTCCCTATAGACTATTATATTATTTTTTTTTAATTAGTCTCCCTTAAAACCAATTTTCAATGATAAATATTTTTTAGAGGTAACTGAAGTAAAATATTTTCCTAAAAACAAAAAAAAAATAAAAAATAAAATAAAAAAACGTGAGACTGTCGTTTCGTCGCTCCCTATGCGAGAAATTCATATGTACTTCAGCCTATTGTGCCGTGAATGTTAATTTCTTAATAGGTCAAGCGTAAAGAGATTAAATTTGTCAACTAAGCTAAATACAAATAAATGGAATATATTTCTTTTGTTTAAATTTTTTTGCTTATTAATGAAAAAGAAATTAAACTTTTAAAATATATTTTAAATATATCGGTGTGTCGGCCCACCGTTTAACGCGCCCCAACTACTTACAAAGCGCTACCTTAGCATGAAATTCTTACTTAATTTAGGATTATTTTCATGAATGAAAAATCGGTTGTCTCAGTTGCAAAAAGAGCGGTCATGCGAAGCGCGGGCGCATATAAGTAATGTCTGTGATCTAAGATCATTTGGGGTTCTCGAAGGTTAGCTCAATACGACACCCCGAATTTCCATTCTCTCAAATTTAAGATAAAAAAAAACTCCTTCCATTTACACGATACCTTGAAATAAACACCACATTTGAATTCAGCGAGAGAATCTACCTCGATTATTTGTCCCTTTAATGAATGTAAATGCCTTTTTTTATTTAATATTTTAGATACCTTTTATAAAAATTTTCCTTACGATATTAATTTTATCAAAAAAATTAAAGTTTTCTTACTTTGCTCTTACTTGGATTGTGGGCTAAGATTTTCCGCTCACCTAATAATTTGCACGCGCTAATCCCAAATATGAAGAATAAAAGTATCTATCTCTTACCTCTATCGAGTTAATATCGGTATGTCAGCCCATCGTTTAACGCGCTCGATCTATTTATAGAGGGCTACCTTAGCGAGAAATTCCTGAGTAATTTAGGATATTGTTCAGGAATGTTAAATCGGTCGTTTAGATACCGAAAAGAGCAGATAAGCAGAGCGCGGCACATATAAGTAATGTCTGCGATCTAAGATCATCCGGGGTTCTCGAAGGTTAGAACATTCCGACACCCCGAATTTCCATTCTCTCACATTTTTTTAATATATAAAAAACTTCAATTTATAAGATATCTTAAAAAAACGCAAACTTTGAACTCAGCGAGAGAATCTACGTAGACTAATTGCCCCTTCAATGAATATAAATGCATTTTCTCTAATATTTTAGATAGATTGTGGAATGACCTCGATCAATTTACAGAGCGCTACCTTAGCGAGAAATTCATAAAAAAATTGAATTTTTTTTACTTTCCCTATATCGGGTTTGTGAACCTAGATTTTTCACCCGTCTAACGATTGTCAAGCGCTAACTGTCACCCGGGTTCTTGACGGTATTAACCACATGGGCGATCTTTACGCGCATTCCAAGCTCAACTTCAAAGAAAA
The DNA here is from genome assembly GCA_015478945.1 of Trachelipus rathkii. NCBI lineage: Eukaryota > Metazoa > Arthropoda > Malacostraca > Isopoda > Trachelipodidae > Trachelipus > Trachelipus rathkii. Next base: position 27,537 of record JABUQX010000192.1, read on the forward strand.
TTTACGCGTAAGTAGCGCACAAAAACTGGCACAAGTGCGGTATATAAGTGTCCTAAATATCGACCTTTAACTTAAAAAACGATATGAATTATAGACTCCTAACCAGAAATTTGTTAGCGTATGTGGAAATTCAACCCTAAATTTCTAATAGTAGGATATAACGAAAAATTTAAGATATGGTGTAGATCATGCGGATGAGAAAGTTAAAACTTTTCACACAGAATATTATTAAAATGTTACCTTTGTGTTTGGTCGTGTTGTCGTCTGAAAGGTGCCTCGTTTCACTTCTAAATTAACTATGATAATCTACCTGCAAAACCTCTATTATTTATAGGTGAAGATTGTTGCGTCAGATTGATTTTTAATGATTACTAGGCAAAAAGTATTTTAACAAAAACGAAAATAATATTATTTAATCAAATATCGCTTACGTGACAAATTAAATTCTAAATATATTAAATATTAATTTTTTTTTGGCAAAATGTATTTAAAAAAAAAAATAATTTTATTTAATCAAATATCGCTTACGCGACAATTTAAATTCGAAATATATTAAATATTGATTTTTTTTGTTTATCAAGCAAAAAGTATTTTAACAAAAACGAAAATAATTTTATTTAATCAAATATCGCTTACGTGGCAAATTAAATTCTAAATATATTAAATATTATTTTTTTTTGATTATCAAGCAAAATGTATTTAAAAAAAACAAAAATAATTTTATTTAATCAAATATAACTTGGAAATATTAAATTAAAAAATATATATATATATAAAAAAATATAAAATAAATATATATATATATATATATATATATATATATATATATATATATATATATATATATATATATATATATATATATATATGTATATATATATATATATATATATATAGAGAAATTAGATATAAATATATATATATATATATATATATATATATATATATATATATATATATATATATATATATATATATATATATATATATATATATATATATATATATATATATATATATATATATATATATATATATATATATATATATATATATACATATATTGATTTTTTTTTGTTTATCAAGCAAAAAGTATTTTAACAAAAACGAAAATAATTTTATTTAATCAAATATCGCTTACGTAGCAAATTAAATTCTAAATATACAAGCACAAACCTTAATAGGGCTTGTTATTGAGCGCCTTCGGCTGTTCGAGTGCAGTGAAGGTGGAAGTGACTCCTAAAAATAGTTTTGATATATATATATATATATATATATATATATATATATATATATATATATATATATATATATATATATATATATATATATATATATATATATATATATATATATATATATATATATATATATAGATAGATAGATATATATATATATAACTAACATATATATATATATATACACTATATATATATAGATAGATAGATGAATAAACCAGATAGATAGACCCAGACGAATAGATGAATGGTGATGACTTTCGATAAAAAGATAGATAGATAGATAGACTGAATGTAGATACATAAATAGATAGATGAATGTAGATAGATAGATAAATGAATTAGTGATATGAATGAATGAATGTAGATGAATAGATGGATGAATGAATGAAGATAGATGAATGAATGGTGAATGAATGAATGAATGCATGAATGAATATAGATTATAAATATAGATGGTTTGTAGATAGATAGATATAGATGAATGAATGTAGATAGATAGATAGATAGATAGATAGATAGATAGATGAATGGGCTTGGAATGTAGATAGATAAAGAATTAAGAACGAAGAAAAAAAAATAATTATATAGATAATACTTCTATTCACTTATTACGCTTATCGATAGTTCGTGCGTGAAAATATTGCCGTTTGATCGCTTGAGCGCATTTTTAGGGACGTCCAGAAACGTCATGATAATATAGTGACGCCTCGATTAAACCCGGCCTTGATTTATCCCCTCCGAGGGTCGTCTCGGTCATTACGAAACGTCACTGTCGTATTTTGAGGAAAAAAAACGAAACGTTCACTGAAAAAGGTATATAGGCTTTAAGCGATTTTTTTATATAAATGATGATGAAAATCGATCAAGACTTTAAAAAAAATAAGAACGAAGAAAAAAATAATTATATAAATAAAAGTAAGAACAAAGAAAAAAAATTATATGATATACATACTTAGAATAACCAAAGAGATACAAATAGTACAACGTATTAAGGATCACAGTAATTTATAATTTCAACCTGCTAGGTTTTACAGTTTTGAATATATAAACCGAACTTTATCCGTAAACTTTTCTTTTTTTCCCTCAAAATACGATAGTGACGTTTCGTAATAACCGAGACAAAAGCCATTTCGAAAACTGATCGACGCAAGCGACCGCAGTTTTGATCTATTACATCGTCACGAAACGTTTAACCTTATGGGTCTTCGTGATGTCCTAGACTCCGTAATATTTTTTATTTTATTTCATTTGAAAATAACTCGCTTAAGGAACAAAAATTTTATTTTGCTCAATCTCCCGAAAAATATAAAGTAAGGTTATTTCGTGCAAACCTGACAACCTAACGAGAGGCGTCTAAGCATCTCACATCCACATTTAGTCACTATTGGAAAGATTAATACGCTTAACGATGTTCTAAGCGTAAAAAATGGATTCTAAACGCGTTGTCATTTATTTTGGGCTTTTACGAAACGCCACTATATGACGACGACGTTTCCGAGGTAAATGGGCGTCGTGCAATATTTTTTATCTTTTTTTTTTAATTTAGTTACCTCTAAAAATTATTTATCGTAGAAAATAGAATTTAAGGGAGACTAAACTATAAAAAAATATTAATTTAAATAAATATAGTATAGATGATGATAAATAATTATGACTTTAAGAAAAATTAAGAACGAAGAAAAAAAATAAATATCCATTATGTGAATAACTGATTATTATCAATTCTTTACAGACTTAGATTCCGTAATTATTTATTTTTTTTTGGTTTCTCTCTAAAAAAAAACTCGCTTAAGGAACAAAAAATTTATTTTGCACCATCTCCCGAAAAGTAGAGAGTAACGTTATTTAGTGCCCGAGTGAACCGTAGGAGGGTACCTTTAAAAATTTTTAACGTTAATTTTTAAAGTGTGGCAAAAAAACGCTCAAAGCCTATAGGAAATGGGCGTCCTGCGTAGTTTTTAAAATTAATTTTTGTTTAGTTACCTCAAAAAATTATTTTTCATAGAAAACTGAATTTAAAGGAGACTAAATTAAAAAAAATAATAATATATACAAGCAACGTCGCTACGCTCCTCCCTAACGCAAGCGTTAGGGCTTGCCTTCGAGCGAGTGCTGCGCACTCGCAACTGGCTCACTTCGCTCGCTTCGCTCGCTACGTTCGCCAGGATGAAAAAGGGCAAAAAAGGAGGGCAATGATAATGCCGGTGAGCTCACTTCGCTCGCTGACGCTCGCTACGTTCGCCGTGGTTTTACCGGCAGAAAAATTGCCCAAAATAAGTGATTATGAAACTGGAGATTATTATGGCCAGGAACAGAGGGATGAGTGAAGACCAAAAAAGCAGATTTAAAATTAATAGTATATAAATAAATAAATGTGTCGTTTTCGTTAGCTGCAGTACGGTCTCTGACTCTGTTAGAATATGAATTTTTGAAATAATAAAGCAATAATAAGTATTAAAAAAACTAATATATAAATTAATATCAAAGTGTTTTTTGGGGTGTTTTATGGTTTTTTCGACGATGATGAAAAAGGGTCGACAAATACCGGACGAAAAAAGGCATGTTTAATATTCATAGTATATAGATAGATAAAGCACACTCGCCCTCGAAAAAGAAACTCGCTTAAGGAACGAAATTTTATTTTTGGCAACATCTCCGCGAGAAGTAAAAGTTACGTTATTTTGTGTCCCGATTGAAGCGTAAGTGGGGACCTTTAAGATTCTTTACGTCGATATTTATATTAAAAATTGATATTAGGTATTTATATTATTAATTGATATTCACGTATTCACATATCATTAATTGTTTATTTTTTCTATGATCTTAATTTTTCCTAATTTTCATCATAACTTTATCCGTGAACTTTTCTCGGAGGGGATCAATCGAGGCCGGGTTTCCTCTACGGCGTCACTATAATATAATGACGTTTCTCGATTACCATAAAACGACCTCGAACGATCAAACGGCGATATTTTCAGGGACGAACTATCGTTAAGCGTATTAATTATTATTATAGTGACGTTTATTCTGTATTCATAGGTCGAAGGTCTAAGTTAAAATTTGACAAAAAAAAATTTTTTTTTCCCGAGGTCGACTTTTTGGAGAGCGGTTTTGATTTAGACCTTTTGAGTTATAAACGGTTCCGATGAAACGTCACTATTGGAACTATTATCACGCCTAACGACGTTTTAAGCGTAGAAAATGGATTCTAAACGCGTAGAGTCATTTATTTTTGGCTTTTACGAAACGTCACTATAGGCCGAGGAGGTTTCCGAGGTAAATGGGCGTCGTGCAATATTTTTTATTATTTTTCTTAATTTTAGTTACCTCTAAAAATTATTTTGTAGAAAATGGAAATTAAGGGAGACTAAACTATAAAAAAAATATTATATAAATATAGTATAGATATGATAAATAATTAAGAATTTAAAAAAAATTAAGAACGAAGAAAAAATAAATATCCAATATGTGAATAACTGATTATTAGCAATTCTTTACAGGCTTGAGATTCGTATATTTTTTTTTTTGTTTCTTTAAGGGAAAAAAACCGCTTAAGGAACAAAAATTTATTTTTGGCACCATCTCCCGAAATTAGAGAGTACTTTATTTCGTGCCCCAGTGAACGTAGGAGGGTACTTTAATATTTTTTTACCGTTATTTTTAATGTGTAAGCAAACAATTGTTCAAAACTATAGTAAATGGGGGTCGTGCGTAGTTTTTATAATTATTTTTGTTTAGTTACCTCTAAAAATTTATTTTTTCATAGAAAACTGAATTTAGGGAGACTAAATAAAAAAAATAATAATATATATTAATATTAAAGCCCTCGAAAAAAAACTTGCTTAAGGAACGAGAAATTTATTTTGCAACATCTCAACGTAAAAAAGTTACGTTATTTTTGTGCCCGATCGAAGCGTAAGTGGGAACTTTAAGATTTCTTTACGTCGATATTTATTTAAGAAATTGATATTCAGGTATACATTTTCATTATTGTTTATTTTTTCTATGTTCTTAATTTTTCCTATTTTTTCATCAACTTTATCCGTGAACTTTTCGTTTTTTTCCTTCAAAAAACGATAGTAACGTTTCGTTAATACCGAGTCATCGGAGGGGATCAATCGAGGCCGGGTTTCCCCTACGGCGTAACTATAATATAATGACGTTTCTCGATTACATAAAAACGACCTCGAACGATCAAACGGCAATATTTTTCAGGGATGAACTATCGTTAAGCGTTTTTAATATAGTGACGTTTATTCTGTACCGGTTATAAGTCGAAGGTTAAGTTAAAATTTGAAGAAAAAAATTTCAATTTTTTCCGCGAGGTCGACTTTTTTGGAGAGCGATTTTGATTTAAGCAACCAAAAAAAAAAAAAACTTTTTGAGTTTTATATAAACGTGTCCGATGAAACGTCACTATGGAACTATTATTACGCTTAACGACGTTCTAAGCGTAAAAAATGGATTCTAAGCGCGTAGAGTGATTTATTTTGGGCTTTTACGAAACGTCACTATATGACGAGGACCGTTTTCCGGGCGTCGTAACAATATTTTTTAATTATTTTTTTTATTTGTTTATCCCTAAAAATTATTTATTTAAGAAAATTGAATTTAAAAAAAAAAATAAAAAATTAATAATAAATAAATATGGAATAGATCATGATAAATAATTAGGATTTAAGAAATTAAGAACGAAGAAAATAAATTCCAAATAATGTGAATACTTATTATCTAACAATTCTTACAGGCTTAGATTCAAATAATCTTTTTTTTTTGTCTCTCTCGGGAAAAAAACTCGCTTAAGGAACAAAGATTTATTTTGCACCATCTCCCGAAAGCAAAGAGTAACGTTATTTCGTGCCCGAGTGACCGTAGGAGGGTCTTTAATATTTTTTTTTTTACGTTAATTTTTAAGGTGTAGCAAAAATCGCTCAAAGCCTATAGGAAATGGGGGTCGTGCGTAGTTTTTAATTAATAAATTTTGTTTAGTTACCTCTAAAATTATTTTTCATAGAAACCTGAAATTAAAGGGAGACTAAATTAAAAATAATAATAATATGTAAAATACACTTGCCCTCGAAAAAAAAACTCGCTTAAGGAACGAAAAGTTTATTTTGCAACATCTCCCGAGAAGTAAAAAGTTACGTTATTTTGTGCCACGATCGAAGCGTAAGTGGGGACCTTTAAGATTTCTTTACGTCGATATTTATATTAAGAATTGATATTCAGGTATTCACATATCATTTATTGTTTATTTTTTCTATGTTCTTAATTTTTCCTAATTTTCATCATAACTTTATCCGTGAACTTTTCGTTTTTTTCCTCAAAATACGATAGTGACGTTTCGTAGTTACCGAGACGATCCTCGGAGGGGATCAATCGAGGCCGGGTTTCCTCTACGGCGTCACTATAATATAATGACGTTTCTCCATTACCATAAAAACGACCTTGAACGATCAAACGGCAATATTTTCAGGGATGAACTATCGTTGGGCGTATTAATTACGATTATAGTGACGTTTATTCTGTACCGTTCATAAGTCGAAGGTATAAGTTAAAATTTGAAAAAAAAAATTTCTATTTTTCCCGAGGTCGACTTTTTGGAGGGCAATTTTGATATAGACCTTTTGAGTTATAAACGGTTCCGATGAAACGTCACTATTGGAACTATTATTACGCTTAACGACGTTCTAAGCGTAAAAATGGATTCTAAACGCGTAGAGTCATTTATTTTGGGCTTTTACGAAACGTCACTATATGACGAGGACGTTTCCGAGGTAAATGGGCGTCGTGCAATATTTTTTTATAATTTTTTTTTTTAATTTAGTTACATCTAAAAAATATTGGAGTGAAGAAAATGGATTTTAAGGGAGACCTAAAAAATAAAAATTAATATAATAATATGTTAGATCATGATAAATATTAGGAATTTAGAAAAATTAGAAGCGGCACGAAGAAAAAAATAAATATCCAATATGTGAATAACTTATTATTACTATGCGAAGTCCTAGATTCGTAATTATTTTTTTTTTTGTTTCTCTCGGAAAAAAACTCGCTAAGGAACAAAATTTATTTTGCACCATCTCCCCACAAATAAAAAGTTACGTTAATTTTTAGTGTAGCAAAAAATCGCTCAAAGCCTATAGGAAATGGGGGTCGTGCGTAGTTTTTATAATTAATTTTGTTTAGTTACCTCTAAAATTATTTTTCATAGAAAACTGAATTTAAGGGAGACTAAATTAAAAAAAATAATAATATATATAAAGTACACTTGCCCTCGAAAAAAAAAAAACTCGCTTAAGGAACGAAAAATTTATTTTGCAACATCTCCCGAGAAGTAAAAAGTTACGTTATTTTGTGCCCCGATCGATGCGTAAGTGGGGAACCTTAAAGATTTCTTTACGTCGATATTTATATAAAAGGATTGATATTCAGGTATTCACATATCATTTATTGTTTTATTTTTTTCTATGTTCTTAATTTTTCCTAATTTTAATCATAACTTTATCCGTGAACCTTTCGTTTTTTTTTCCTCAAAATACGATAGTGACGTTTCGTAATTACCGAGACGATCCTCGGAGGGGATCAATCGCGGCCGGGTTTCCTCTACGGCGTAAGTATAAGTTAAAATTTGAAAAAAAAATTTCTATTTTTCCCGAGGTCGACTTTTTGGAGAGCGATTTTGATTTAGACCTTTTGAGTTATAAACGGTTCCGACGAAATGTCACTATTGGAACTATCATTACGCTTAACGACGTTCTGAGAGTAAAAAATGGATTCTAAACGCGTAGAGTGATTTTTTTTTAGCTTTTACGAAACGTCACTATATGACGAGGACGTTTCCGAGGTAAATGGGCGTCGTGCAATATTTTTTATTATTTTTTTTAATTTAGTTACCTCTAAAAATTATTTATCGAGGAAAATGGAATTTAAGGGAGACTAAGCTATAAAAAAAAATAATATAAATAAATATAGTATAGATCATGATAAATAATTAGGAATTTAAGAAAAATTAAGAACGAAGAAAAAATAAATATCCAATATGTGAATAACTTATTATTAGCAATTCTTTACAGGCTTAGATTCCGTAATTATTTTTTTTTTTGGTTTCTCTCGGGAAAAAAACTCGCTTAAGGAACAAAAAATTTATTTTGCACCATCTCCCGAAAAGTAGAGAGTAACGTTATAATTTTTAAAGTGTAGCAAAAAATCGCTCAAAGCCTATAGGAAATGGGGGTCTTGCGTAGTTTTATAATTAATTTTTTTTTTATTTAAAACAAATAAATATTTTTTTTAAAAAAAATAAATTGAAGGGAGACTAAATTAAAAAAAATAATAATATATATAAAGTACACTCGACCTAGAAAAAAAAAAAACTCGCTTAAGGAACGAAAAATTTATTTTGCAACATCTCCCGAGAAGTAAAAAGTTACGTTATTTTGTGCCCCGATCGAAGCGTAAGTGGGGACCTTTAAGATTTCTTTTACGTCCGATATTTATATTAAGAATTGATATTCAGGTATTCCACATATCATTTATTGTTTATTTTTTCTATGTTCTTAATTTTCCTAATTTTCATCATAATTTATCCGTGAACCTTTCGTTTTTTTCCTCAAAATACGATAGTGACGTTTCGTATTTACCTAGACGATCCCGGAGGGGATCAATCGCGGCCGGGTTTCCTCTACGGCGTCACTTTAATAACGTTTCTCGATTACCATAAAAACGACTCGAACGATTTAAATGGCAATATTTTCAGGGATGAACTATCGTTGGGCGTATTAATTTATGATTATAGTGACGTTAATTCTGTACCGTTTATAAGTCGAAGGTATAAGTTAAAAATTTGAAAAAAAATTTTTTTTTTTTTCTATTTTTCCCGAGGTCGACTTTTTGAGAGCGATTTTGATTTACACTTTTGAGTTTATAAACGGTTTCCGACGAACGTCACTATTGCGAAACTATCATTACGGCTTACCGACGTTTAAGAGTCAAAAATGGATTCTAAACCGGTAGAGTGATTTTTTTTGGGTTTTACGAAACGTCATATATGACGAGGACGTTTCCGGGGCGTCGGGCGTCGTGCAATATTTTTATTATTTTTTTTAAATTTAAAGTTACTCTAATATTTATTGGAGAAAATGGAATTTAAGGGAGACTAAGCTATAAAAAAAATTAATATAAATAAATATAGTATAGATCATGATAAATAATTAGGAATTTAAGAAAAATTAAGAACGAAGAAAAAAATAAATATCCAATATGTGAATACTTGGTTATCAATTACTCGAAGTCCTAAATTCCGTAATTATTTTTTTTTTTTGGTTTTCTCGGGAAAAAAACTCGCTTAAGGAACAAAAAATTTATTTTGCACCATCTCCCGAAAAGTAGAGAGTAACGTTATAATTTTTAAAGTGTAGCAAAAAATCGCTCAAAGCCTATAGGAAATGGGGGTCGTGCGTAGTTTTTATAATTAATTTTTGTTTAGTTACCTCTAAAAATTATTTTTCATAGAAAACTGAATTTAAGGGAGACTAAATTAAAAAAAATAATAATATATATAAAGTACACTTGCCCTCGAAAAAAAAAAAACTCGCTTAAGGAACGAAAAATTTATTTTGCAACATCTCCCGAGAAGTAAAAAGTTACGTTATTTTGTGCCCCGATCGAAGCGTAAGTGGGGACCTTTAAGATTTCTTTACGTCGATATTTATATTAAGAATTGATATTCAGGTATTCACATATCATTTATTGTTTATTTTTTCTATGTTCTTAATTTTTCCTAATTTTAATCATAACTTTATCCGTGAACCTTTCGTTTTTTTTTCCTCAAAATACGATAGTGACGTTTCGTAATTACCGAGACGATCCTCGGAGGGGATCAATCGAGGCCGGGTTTCTACCTTTTCTACGTCAATATTATAAATTGAAGTTTCTCACTTACCATAAAAACGACCTCGAACGATCAAACGGCAATATTTTC
>JABUQX010000194.1:0-47448 GCA_015478945.1 Trachelipus rathkii
AAAAGAGAGAGAGATCCAAAAAAATATACTTTTGAATAAAAATGACTTTATTTTTAAATTACATTTCATTATATTTAATGTCCTATAACATCTCCCGGCAAAATTATATTTAAACCAAACAAATGAAAAAATATAAAAACGATAGCTAATGTGATTTGTTCATCACTGTAGTAGTTCACCGCCCTTTTATCGTAATTATTCTCGTCGATAATCAACGGTTTTAAGTGATCGGATGTTGATGAATGATTATTTTTAGAGTCTTTTTTTCCTTCGCCGTTAGCATTTTTCTCGATCTTTGTTGAGAATAAATCGGCAGTGAAATTTGTTTTATTATTATTATTGTCACTACTACTATCGAGTGTTTCACCATTCGCTGACGAGTTTGAAACATTAGCGATTAATCGGGTCACGTTTTCAAATTTAGTCGTATATTTATCTCTTTCGTTTAAAAAATATGATTTTGTACTGAGTTTGCGTTTTTTCTCAATGACTAGAAGCGGATTATTATTGGACTCCGCCTCTCTAATACTCGGTTTCGTACCACTTTCGTTCAAAAGAGATGTCTCGGCGTTGGAAATAGCGCCTTCGGTAGTCGATGATATAAATTTAGTTACTGGTGATAATGATATGGTCGTTGGAGCAAAAACAGTTTCGTAATTTATATTCATAACTATTTCTTTTGAGGAAATAAGAGATGTGAACTTATTATTATCGTCATTTTCTTCGACGATCGATGGTGTATAACTATGGATCGAAGATAACCTGGTACGGTCAGTGAACTTTTCGACATTAATTTTGATTTTTGCTTCTTTTCCTACTACGGGAAGACTATTCTTGGTATTTTCGCGTTTCGTATTGATCGATGGTGTCGAATAAAATAATTCATCAGGTCGGTAGAATTTCTCAGTATTTATTTTTTTATTATTTTTAATTGACCGAGAGGTCCCGGTGTCGCCACTGCGTTCTTTAATATTCGATTGCTTCGTGACATTTGTAATTGGAGACGAGGTGGTCGAAAGAACGGTTTTTTCTGTTCGAATATTATTTATCAAATTGAAATATCTAGCTGAAAACATTTCGTTGTATGATGTATAAAATTTTGTGGTGGTTTCATTAACTTTCCGAAAACATGGGGGTTTTTTAAGCACGTTTAAGGGAGCGTTAGAGCAAAAAGTAGCGCAGTTTCCCTTTATCGCAAGACCGCAAAATTTGAGTTCTTTAAATTCGTATATATGCGCGGCCTGTTCCTCGTTCGCCTTTGAGAGATTTCTGAAATTATCATTGCTGTTAGCGTTAGTTGTAAAAATTAGGTGCGAAAATTTTTGGCTTTGAGTGGTGCCTGCATCAAAGGTAAAATTCAAATACCTTTTATAATAAAGATCACGGAATTTAAAATTTAGATCTATTCTAGATTTGAAGAGATGAATTTTTTTAGTTTTACAAGAGCGGAACCCGCGTTCATAAAAGTCGCCATTATCGAGGAAACTGCATCTCGCCGTTGGGGGTAAAAGCATCAGCCTAATTTCGAGAACGGGGAAAGATTTGCATAAAGGGCTATTTAATTTTGCTAAAAACGTATCCGCTTCACGTATGTGAAACATATTATAAAAATAACTATCGTGATTTCCCGCGATCGGAAAATCTACGCAAGAGAATTCTGTCTTATATTCGTTATTCGCATTGAACGCGTGTAATCGAGTAGGAAATTCGCAAAGCGAAAATAAAAGTAGGAAAGGAATAATGAATATCATTAAATTATTAATATTTAGTTGTATTGTATGTATGTATTAATAAAGGAGTTTTTTGAAAAAATGTATTTTATTCAATTAAAATTTTATCATTTTTAATTTTTATTTATTTAATTATTAAATTTCTCACACCAAAATTCTCAAAAAGCGGTTTAATAAACAAAAACATTTGTTTGATCGCACGCACGGATTCTTAGTTTTTATATAAAAAATAAATGCCTTTAAAACATTTAACAAATTTCAATTTTTTAAAATAATAATTTTTTTTTTTATAGTTTATTCGTGCGAAACCACTATTTAAAGTTTTTTTTCTTTTGAGTCTCGACATATTCTGCCCGTTCATCATGGATTCTACGCGGCCTTCTTTCAACCCTATAATGGAAACTTTGCAGTTAATTCAAAGTACAGTAAGCAGTTTCCAATACGTGGTGAAACTGAAAGAAAATACCTTGACGGAAAATTTTAGCACGCTCATTCGCAAACGCTTCCAATCGTTAGAAAAAGAACCAATTTCGAGCATAAACAAAATGAACCACTTGGAAAAGACTCTACCGTTATTTTTTAACGAGGGATATGCCACGGAGTTTTTTCAGAAATCCAAAATTCCGATTTTAAATTTAGCGTTGAGACATTTTAAATATTTGAGTGATAAGTACAAAAAAGAGAAAAATAGGGGCACCAGGGAAAGAGACATCGAATGTTTGAAGGAATCTTATGGAAATAGCGAAATTTATCAAACGTTTTCTGATGGCATCTACGATCAGGGGTATGCACGCATCATTCAGATACCGAAATTTGGGACGGGTTCAGAGTCTTATATAAACGAAGAATTCTTAATTAAGAAAATTGATGGCGATGATAATTCAATCAGGGATGAAGAGGGGGCTATAAAAGATAAATCTTTCGTTTCACTGAAAGCGAACATTCCTATCACCTTTAAACAGGTTGATGACTTATGCTTGGATTCAATTCAAACTATAAAAAACGGTGGTGCTAGTGAGATTGTTGGTGAGGGTGAAGAAGAGAATGCTCATGAAAATAAATGTAAAAAAATTATTACTCAAAATATTGAAAATTTGCTAAGCTTTGAAAAGTGTTTGAGCGATATATCGAAATCGAAATATGTTCTTCGATTACTATCTTTACTATACTTTAACGCAATATTGTATATTTCCAACGAGAGCTTAAATGGGAAGGACAATCTAAGATTGTTTTCGGCAACCCCGACGAACTATTTGACCCTTAAATTATACATTTTCTTTCGAATATTCTATGTTTTTCCCACCACATTTATTTGTGAAGTACAAATGTTTAAATCGTACTTAATCGACCGTTTAAGCACGACAAACATCCACCGATTTCTTTTTGATTCTTGGTTCTTTAGAGAAATGAATCTTATTAATAAGAGAAAAAAAAAGAGACCATTCCCTTTAAATGCTGATACGAGTTTGTGTTTTAATGAATATTCGAACCCGACTCACCTTATTTCATGTTTCTCGATTCTGAAAGCCTTAAAACAGTCTTCTAATTCGATGGAAAACAACGAGATTGAGCTCTCTGTAGCTACTGGAGTTTCTAGTAAACGGATGGAAGAGAGAATGAACTCGGTCAAGCAATCTCTTAAGACCGAATGCTTGAATATATTACTTCTTTATTTCGGTCTCGTATACGCAATTCCTTGGCGAGTATTGAAAGGATTAAATTATGAAGAGGTTATTGATTTTGTTTTTGGAGTTTCACCCGAAACGATTCAGCCTCCAATTGGCTTGCCGCACCTCATGGGGTTGCCATCGATAGTACTTAACTTGTTGGGAATCGACCAATCGCAAATAAATCCTTTCATGAAAGCTATTTGTAATTCGAATGAAGAATTCATATATGAATTTGGGTATTTTTCAAAAGCGCTCCCATCTCTTACGAGAGAAATTAAAACACCCAAGGAGAAATATGTGGTGTCGGGTTTAATCGCTGACCATATTCGGAACCTTTGTGAACCACCAGAAGAAGAAAATATTGGCCCTCTTCGTTTCGTAAAAGAAATTTCATTTCAAACTACTTTAGATCTCTCCATTGCTGAAAAATACTCGAATATGTGTGACAGATATTCAAAAAATGTTTTTAGTGTTGACGATTGGAAGGTATCTCAAAAAGAATATTTTGAAAATTCGCCACTTAATTCGTTGTTTACAATCACAAAATTAAGGGACGATGTTTATCAGTTCAAAAATATCGGAGACCTGGCTTTAAGGGCTCTTGTTTTGTATAAAAAATATATCGGTTTCGACTTAAAAGAGATTTGCTTCTCGCAACCTGAAATGCCGCAATTTGAAAAGCTTGTAAAAGGATTAATTATTGAAGATTACATCGTTCATGGCGAGTTTAAAATACCCAAAGGGAAAAATTGCTTAAAAAAATTTAAAAAAGAATTTACTTCTGGAAATGATTGCGCAGATTACTTCAACGCCTTAAGAATAACCTCACTAAATTTTGTATTGAAATCGTCGGCTGAATTGTTATTATCGTCTTCCTTTTTCGACGATGAGGATATAAGGCGAAAGAAACGGCTATTTGCAGAAATAATAAATGCGGCTAACGAGAATTTTAAAGATATGCCTCAAATGTTACTTTTGAAAATGCACACAGAGAAGGTTTTCGAAGATGAACTAGCTTCGTACAAAAACCTACATCGCCGAGAAACGATTATGTTTTTCAACGGGGGGGAACCCAACTTCGATATCAGCGAAGGGAAATTGAAAACGATTGAAAAAACGCATTTTTTCATTTAAAAATAACTAAAGTGTTTGCATTCATATATTATTTTTATCATACTCTAAATAAATTTTTGGAATATTATGTATTACTTTTCTTTCCCTTAAATATTTTCAATTTTGAAAGATTTGTGATCTTATACCGATTTCGTTGACTCGACGGGCCTAACGAGTTCTTAATCCGATCGATCAACTTATTTAGTGAACGGTCAGCATTCCGATTAATCAGATTAGGAACTGAAACGCTTCCTCGAACTCGCTGACTCGACGGGGCTTACGAGTTCTTAATCCGTTTAACCGGTTGACCTAATACGATACCACATAAGTCGATCGGAGCATTTTTTTCCTTTGATAATTTTTTTGGCATTTTGAGTGAAACTCTAAATAATCATATTTTCTTTTTCTTTTTTTACAAATGTCCCGAAGATCTTGCTGAATCGACTAGCCTTACGAGTTCTTAATCCGATCGATAGACATATTTAGTGAATGATTGATATTTCGATCAATTAAATTAGAAACTGAAGCGTTTCACCGGTTTCGATGACTCGACGGGCCTTACGAGTTCTTAATCCGAGCGATCGACTTATTTAGTGAATAATCCACCTCCGATCAATTAGATTAAGAACTGAAACGTTTCGTCGGTTTCGCTGACTCGACGGGCCTTACGAGTTCTTAATCTGGTTGACCGAAAATGATGCCGCGTAAGTCGATCGAAACATTTATAAAAAAATTTTTGCAAAATTTTATCGATTTTTTGGTCGAAAAAGCCTACCTCAGGTATTGATGCCAAAGGGCGATATTAAGGTCAACTGGATTACACCACACCGCTCGCTACGTTCCCAGTGTTCTTTGCGGCGGAAATAGGCCCTAAATAAATGATGATGTAAAAGGTTCGAATAATCCATCACGGAAAATGGCACCTTTAAAAATTATAGTACAGAAAAAAAAATGTAGATAGATACTTTAACCGTGAGGTAACATTCCGACGAAAAAAGTACCGGAAATACAAGGGAATTATTAATCTTTTTAAAATACACAAAATCTGTTGGCACAAGAGGAGCGAGCCGAGCACGTCGCTTGTTAATCTTTTAAAAATACACCTGAATCTGTTTGTAAATATAAACAAATTTATGTTTCTAATAAATATTTTTTCATAATCTCAATTATTCTAAATATTTTTTAACACATTTTTCGAATCTTGTGAATATCCTGATTACCTACACTCAGATTATTCAGTAGTGCTTAGGTAGCGCTCACACATCCTGTATTTGTTTTGAAAACCATGCATATAATAAAAATAATTTAATAATTTTCCCTAATTAGAATATATCATTCAAGATTTTTCTCTTTTTTCGTTTTATATGTCCGACAAGACATCTCCCGTAGACCCTAAAATGCAAGAAACCTTGAGGTTGATTCAAAGTACTGTGAAGGAATTTCAATATGAAGTGAATGCCACAGAAAATAATTTGAAGGAAAATTTTAACACACTCGTTTGTTCTTCTCATTCTTTAGTGGGGAAAAAAAATAATTCGAGCATAAATGAAGTAAATCACTTGAATTTAACCGGGCCTTTATTTTTTAATGAAGAGGCGATGAGAGTTATTTTTCGAGACAAAAAAATTACATTTCTAAATTTAGCAATGAAACATTTTAAAAATCTAAACGAAGGATATAAAAAAGATAAAAAAGACGCATGAACGAAAATAGTATTCGACGTTCTCAAGAAATATATGGGAATACCGAAATTTTCATGTCATTTTCAGATGATATTTACGAACAAGGCTTTCGTCACATATATTTACCAAAATTTGGATCAGGAGTCATGCCTTCTCATAAAGAAGAATTTTTATTTCAAAAATGTTATTCTTCTAACGATGCGGCGGTTATGGACGATGCGCATTTTTTCCGTTTATTAGTCGACATCCCTATCACGTATGGTCAAATCATTCGGTTGTGTTTAGAGAAAATTCAGTATTTTCATACTATTAACAATAACGCGTGTCCTGATGCAGCCACAAATGCGGATACTGAACTAATTATTAAATTTATACAACTTTGGATCGAAAATTGTGAAGATAGCATAGACCAAAAAAGCGCGATGAAATATGGTTCCTGTATGTTTTCCTTATTTTATTTCAACGCAGTATTATATATATGTAATGATGTCGGTGTTGGTGATATTAAATTATTTTCAGCAACACCAACGAATTACTTAACTCTAAAATTGTATTTTTTTTTGCGCTCGTATTACGTTACACCGGTCACCTACCTAAAGGAATTACAACTGTTTAAAAGATTGATAATAAATAATTTGAGCATGGCAAACATTCACCGCTTCTTGTATGACTCGTGGCTTTTAAGAGAAATGAATCTTTTTAATCGTAGAAAAAAGAGAACTTACAGTTTAAACACCGAAATGAATATGTATTTTAATGATTATTCTAGATCAACTCACCTAATTTCCTGTTATTCGCTTCTCGAAGTCTTAAAAAAATTATCGAGATCGATGGAAAACAGCGAAATGGAACTAAAACTGATTTCTGACGATGGAAGTGTGTCGATGAATAAGATTAATTCACTCAAGAATTCTCTGAAAATGGATTTTTTAAGTATTTTACTTCTTTATTTAGGGTTAGTGTACGGAATTTCCTGGACAAAAATTAAGCAGCTAAAATATCGCGACGTCGTGAATTTAGTTTTGGGTATTTTACCTGATAAAACTAAGAAGATTAGTCTTCCGCATGTCATGGGATTGCCATCGATAATACTTCTTTTACATGGAATTCGGCAGTCAAAAGTAAATCCATTCATCAAAATTATGTGCCCACAAAACGAAGCTCTCGAATTTAAATTTGGCCCTTTGCCGGATATAACCCCACCGCCGTTCGAAAATATTTTAATAAACGAGAGAGTACACACGACAAAAATAGATCGGGCCATCGATGAACGTTATAAATCTGATCGAAAATTTTCAAACCTCTTGTCTTTTATTATAAAAAATTATTTTGAAGCAAGTTCTGAACTTTCAATTGATGAGATGCACGCAGTTTGTCAACGACTTTTCGATACCTATTATCCGGAAATAAATATAAAAGAGAAAAAGAAAGGGCATGAAAATAAACAACCGCAGTGGCAGTATCAGCGAAAACTGTTAGATACATTTGCGAATTCACCTCTTAATAGCCTGATTACTATAAAAAAAGTAAGCATAAATCATTATCGGGTCGACAACATTGGGGATATTGCTTTATCAGCTATTATTCTTTGTAAAAAGTATATCGGTTTCGAGCTGGACGATATTTGCTGCAATCGGGTCTCATTTTCCCATTTTCAGACAATTGTTAATGATCTGATTATACGTGATTACGTCACTTGCGGAGGATTCGAGTTACCTCTGGAGGAAAATAATGCTAAGAAATTTAAAAGCGATGTTCATCAAACAGGCATTAAAAAGGAGAAAGAACAACCGAAATTAAAGTTCCCGGTTTCACATCCGATAATATACGACTACAAGAATGTGAAACCGGAGGTAAATTTGAACAACAACAGCGATCATAATAAAATTCTTGAAAATAGTTTATCAAATTTGATGACCATGAGATACGCGGTGGATTCTCTTAGAATTACGTCATTAAATTTTGTATTACGATCATGTAGCGAAACGCTATTTTCATCCCCCTTCGTTGATGAGGAAGATAAAAATAAGAAAAAAAAAGAATTCCAAGAAATTATTCACGGGGTTGCCGAAAATTATGAAGATTTTCCTCAAATGTTTGTTTTGAAAAAGTATTCGACGAAAGTAATATTCGAAAAAGAACTTCCCTTATACAAATGCGCAGATCGTGAGTGCTTTGAAAATTTTTTCATGGGAAGGGCAATCCACTTTAATTTCAACCGCCAGGAGATGAATCCCAACGATGTCGTCGAGAGAACTCGTTTTTTTACTTCGAGCATCGATTAGGAATATATAATCTATTATTTTTCTTCTATTTTATTATTATCTATTGTAATATTTATCTATATCTATAATTATTTTTAGTTTTAATCTAACCATAAATTTAAATTTTAGAGTAACATATGTATTATGTATTATTAGGAAATTGAAACAATTGTATATATTTTTATACCTTTATTTTATCATATCATTTAATAAAAAATAAAAAACAAATAAACTTTTATTTTTATCAAACATCGATGTCGGACAAATCATCTATTGTTTTAACGGAATTTTCACTTCGATCATTACCAGGGAAAACTTGTTTAATGCAGTTGCAGATTCTGTCAAGAACATATTTTAAAAGGTTCGCTACGCAATCCGGTTTAGAGGTAAAAAATTGCAAACTGGCCCTTGGAATAATATCAACTAAATCGATCGTTTTAGATTTAACGAAACGATCTATTTTTTCCCTAATTAACAAGGGCGAGGTATTTGCGCGCTTAAATTTTTTTCTGCGGTTTAAAAATTCAACCAATCTTTCTTGAAAACTATTTTCATCCTCGGCGACTAATCGATCTAATTGAGAGTAGAGCTTCATTTTTTTGGACATATGATCAAGATAAAATGAACTAGAGCAATTCATTGTTTCATTTACTTTTTTGACACTTTCATATTCCGAACTATTTATAAAAACTTTATCGAATTCGAAAAAATCTAAACCTATTCCAATCGAATTCGCCAGTTTACACACCTCCATTGAAGTGTCGATTAGAATATTTTGCATGGTTTCTACTACAAAATCAATGAAAGACAGAAAGAATTCCATTTCGCTTCCTCTTTCATCACCATCGTTATTATTAACAATATTATCGCCTCGAGCATCGGGACTCATTCTTTCGAACTCCGCTTCCTTATTTGATTCACTTTGACTAATATATTCGGAATGAGAAGAATAAAAGCTATTCCAAACGCGTTTTTTGGCTCTCAACGATCTCCTCTCCCTGTTCGAGCTATCGCCACTAGTTTTCAATGCGATAGTTTTTTTCTTTCTTTGACATTCATCCCAGAATTTTTCGGAAACGATTCGCGCGATCCTGAAACACCCAATTGACATTAACAAAAGATTTTGTTTTTTTGAAAATGCCTTTTTTAAAATTTTAGCCTTATCGAGAGCATCTTCTGGAAATCCATTTCCTTCCTCGTTATCAAACCCAGTAAATGGTTTTACAAATAACATACATTCTCCGTGAGCATCAAACCATTCCTTATTGATTCCCTTTTCGAGACTTTTAAAGTCATTTTCTTCTTTCAGGAGCATTGAAACGCATTCGTACGATTCATCCGTACCGTGTTTAAGCAAATTGACTATTGTCGGACCAAACTCATAAATTTCGCTCGCCTTTTCTTCAAATTTTTTAGCGAAAAAGTTTTTTAAATAAGAACCCATTGAAAAGGTAGATTTGAAATCATTATAATTAGTTTCAAGCGCGTCTTCTTGAAGTTTACCTCTGGATGTTGAATCTTGGATTTTTTTATTATTTTTTAATAGAATTTCGTTATTTTCGATTTCACTGGTGCAGCTAGACTTAATATTCGACCCCGAGAAACATTTATTATCGCATTTATCGTCGAAGACGGCCGGTTCTGATGCAAAAAACGACATAAAAACGTTGCCAGGTTCTCCCTTTTTAAAAGAGCCAATAGCGTCTTTATCAGCAATTTCATGGGCAGCGTGATCGTTTTCTTTATTAGATTGAAAAGCGACATTCTCATAACCTTCGTAATTATTAACATATTCGGCGAGGTGTCTTTCATCAGCCTCTAAGGGAGGATCAGGAAAACGGGTAACATTTAATATCGGAGAAAGGCGTGTGGATTTTTGAATATGATTTTTTGATCTAGGAAAATTATTGTAACGAAGGGATGAGGTATCGGAATCGCTTTTAGTGTCTGTTTTCTGGCCAATATCTCCCTCGGTTACATATTCAAATATAGGGTTATTAGGCATTTTATTTATAGTTGAAACACGTTCTTCATTTTCTTCGGTTGTTGCGATACTTTGCAAAGTTGGCGGAGAAATATTTGAAATATTTACTTCTGAGGGGGAAAGTGGTTTCAATGAACTTTCGTTCACTTCCCCATTTTTTCGGTTCCATTTCAATCCTGACTTTTCCTTTTCGCTCTCTTTTTCTGGTCGTTCTACTTGACCTTCTATTCGCTCACCCTTATTATTGGATTGGAGAGTAACGGGAAAAGAAACGATATCATCGGCGCCAACGTTAAAACTTTCACTTTGCGCGGTGGGGTTGGAAACTAAAAACGTTGACAAGTCGATATCGTTACTATCATCGGCATATTCTCTATTTTTAAGTCCATGAATACTATCGTTCATCGCTAAGATACGATTCTCTTCGTCGTTATTATTATTATTATTAATAGACTTTTTATCTGATTGATTTTTTAATTTGCTCGCATCTTCAATACGTTCGATTTCAATTTCAGGGTAGATGAAATGAGGTGTCGGTTCGTTGCTATACCTGTCGTCGTCGTTTTTATCGTCGCTGTTGTGGCCGACGCTACCCTCATCGTCGCCACTGTGGCCGACGCCATCCTCATTGTCGTTGCTGAGCCCGATGCTATCCTCGTCGTCGCTATCCTTGCCGTGATCGCCGTCGTTACCGCAACTTTCATCGTCACCGTCGTATTCGAATTCATCGACATTTTGACTGGAATTGATCGGTGAATATCTGTCGAGTGCCTTAGAACCATTATTGAGGTTTTCCTGGTTCGATATTTTCGTTTCTTCAATTTTAAAACTTTCAGGTGTTTCTATTGCGTCGCTAACATCTTCTAGCAAATAATTTTTATGTTCGTATAAAGTCTTAAATCTTCCTCTCATGTACTTCTTCAGTTCTAAATTAAATCTTTTGGAATCTTCTTCAGCCTCGAGGAGATATTCCTGAACTCTTTTATCATTCGGCATTAAGAACGAGAACTCTGGCTCATTATGATCAGTATTTTCATAATATTTGTCTAATTTTTTTTTTGAACTACGACGGGTTTCTGATTTCTCCTCTTTTTGATGCATCTCATCATAATTTTCGCTCTCGTAACAAACCTCCTCATAATGTTGGTCGTTATTCGTATTTTTAGCAACGACATCAGTTTCGTCGCTGTTGTTTCCGAAATCGCATTTGTATTGGCGTTTAATAACTTCGATATCATTAGAGTTTAAATATTTAGCTTTTTTAAGCGCAGAAAGTAACGTTCTGGAAATTCCCAATTCCTCGGTATCATTTGTTTCATCTTCCCTTTCCTCCGTCCCGTCCTGCTCATTATATTCTTCCTCATCTTCTTCCGAGTTTTCTGATCCATGTGCTGATTGAATTTTATTGCTCAACAAAAGATTATTTTCATTAGAGGTGTCACTTTTTTCGTCGAATTTGCAGTCTGGAGAATATAGCTCTTGATAAGGACTATTTATATTTTTGTACGAGTCGGAAGCGATGTCAGCACATCTATTTCCAATTATATGTTTGTCTTTCTTTCCATCAATTGGGGAATTAACGTCGTCCGCTATTAAAAAATCAGATCGATGTTCGTCTATTGATGGCGCGGAGTTATTTTTGAAATCGAGCTTTTTCGGTGTTTGGTGTACTATTAATTTTTCATCGTTACTAGCCGCGTTAGAAAAACTAGACTGATCATTTTTATGTTTCATCATTTGATAAAGGTTTTCCCCTCCAAACACATCTTTAAATATTTCTTCTGAAGATGAATTTTCAATATTCATTTTTGAAGTTTTATGAAGCAAAAAATTGAAGTTAAGGTTAATTTTTACATTTAAAAAAAAGAAAAAGAAAATATATTTATTATGTCAGCAATTTTTTTTAAAATATAACATGCTGATGATGATTAATCACGAAGGCGTGAGAAAGAAAAAAACGAAAACGACAAGGCCCGTAAATTTCGGAAAACCTGAAACGCGTAAAAATAACTCTAATATTAGGAAACACGACAAAATGGAAAAATATAAACCCGAAGGATTGCTCGAAATGCTTGTTAATGCGGAAATCACGGACCCTCCTCCGTGGGTATCGCGCGTCGATCAATTTCCAAAACTTTCAAAAATGGTAGATGATATCGTTCGTTTTAAATCTGAATTCCTTTTAAAAAGCTCAAACAGTGTCGAAAAAAACTTTTGCGAAATCGCCTTGCGAAAAATGAAAATACGTTTCATCTTCATTTCAAATATCGGTGAAAACGAAGGAACAAAAAATTATCAACTTACGAAAGAAGCTTTGCGAAAGAGAAAAGAGGGGAGAAAAGGTCTACCGCTGCTGTTCTGAGCACTCTATTATTGTGGGAGTAACGAGTTGCTCCACTAAAAATCAACAAGCGAACGAAGCGATAGAGAGTCACGTAAACCCCACTGATGTAGAACGAGTGAGTATTAATATGCACGCGGCGATCGAGCATTTAGAAAAAATTAATATTGGTCACGATATGGGTTTGCTAGACGTCGAAGAATGCATTCAAGACACCCATCTCGTATTAATGGATAAACTGTTGAAAAAGGAAAAACTCGGGCGTTTTTCGACCGAGAGAAGGTTTGCGGGAACGGATCACGAATACCCGCGGTTTAGCTCCGAAGAAGAGGCGTACCGAGAACTTCTAAAAATAACCGACCAGTATAACGAAAGTATTGATTACATTAAGGAAAGCGCCTCTCTCGATTCTGCTAAAAAGTTTACTCTGTATTTCAAGTGCGCCGCTTGGATTTTACACAGATTTGTGGCCCTTCATCCCTTCGCAGACGGAAATGGGAGGATGTGTCGACTACTCGCTAGCCATTGCCTTTATTTGATCTGCCCATTCCCGTGTCCTATTTATAATATACGAGCACCGAAAACGCGAGATACCTACTTAAGTGCTGTGATGGAGGCGGAAAAATCGTTAGCGGGGCTCGGCCTTTTAACCGCTTTACTAATCGAAAGCGCCTGGGATTCTTTTAAATACGTTTTTAAATTAATGGAGCAAGAAAAAAATAAAAAAAAATTATAAAGGCTAATAATGACAGGATCAAATGAGAGGAATAAGTAAATTGTAACACCAATTTTAAATAAAATTTGATTTAAAAATATTTTTTTAACCTTTTTTTTTATTTTTATACAGGATATATATATATTATATATATATATATTTTGATTGTTTTCATTCAGCACTTCATTTGAAGTCGTCTTTCTCGAAAAACGGTTGTAAATAATTTCACTTTTAACAAAAATGGAGGACGATAATATTCGAAAGCCAGAAATCGGCAAACGGCGTCTAGAAACCAGTGGAATCTTGCAAGGTTTAAAATCACACAAACCCAGTGACGGTTTAGAAAACTCTTCTTTCCCGTCTGATGGGGACGAGGGGGCCGCAACAGGCGTTCTCCTGAAGCGAACAAGAGGTGTTAAAAAAACTCGTGATCAGAAAAATGAAAACGCGAGAAAACTTCGTCAGCAAAGAAAAGAAGAAACGAAAATGCTTTATGAGGTAAATATTCAAACGCACACGGGTTTCTATCTATCTATCTTTCTATCTATCTATCTATATATATATATATCTATATATATATATATATATATATATATATATATATATATATATATATAATATATATATATATATATATATATATATAATATATCTATCTATATTTCTATCTATATATATATATATATATATATATATATATATATATATATATATATTCTTTTAAGTGCTATGAATATGAGAAAAAAAGAAACGAAGAACTAAAAGCAGAAGAGCAACGACTCCTTAACGAAGAAAAGTTCTTAAAAGAGCAATACTCAGACGATTAATAAAAATAAAATTATGTTTATCATTAAAAATTAAGCTTCTTTGACTCAAAAATTATAAAAATAATAATTCAACATATTTTTCTGCGAGTATAAACAATCCTCATAGGAAATTAAAACTATCAACCTCATTTATTGTTAGGGTTTATTGGCAAACTTTTATACACGAAAAAAAAAATAATGAAAAGAATAATACATATTATCAATATAGACGAAAATCGATCTCTTCTTTCTCTCAATGATCCATGATAACTATTTCCAAATAGTATTTGTTGAAGTTGAAAAAGTTCAATTCTCTTCTCTAAAAGAGAAATGTTGTCAAATTTTTTCTCGAGTTCCTCCATTTTTTGCAACATATTATTTACTCCCTTGTCGTATTTTTCGCTAAGATTATTCACGCCATCGTCGTATTTTAAGGTTAGACTATTCACGCACTCAACGTATTTTTTGTTTAGATTATCCTCAAAATCGGTCAACAATTTCTCGTCAGTCGTATTCGGGGCGGTTCCTGTTTTCATTCTTCTTGGGTTGGTTCGAGCGTTGTTGATTTTTTCCGCGACGTGATCTTCAGATGTGCGTTTTGGGGCGGAATTTCACGATTATATACGTTCGTTCTGAAATTGAATATTATATTTTACATATTTTAAATATATTTATATCATTAAAAATAAATTTTTTATCAATAAATTTTAAATATTTGATAAAATAAATTATTGATCGAGTTATTATATTTTTTTGCGCAAAGATACTTCTATATTTTGGACGAATTAACCAATGTAGTACCGAAGGTTTTTTTTTCACAATTTTATCGTTTCTCGAGATGTATAACACCGGATGTTTTACGATGGAAGAAACAGCTAACTAACTGCTTCCTGCTAAAAAAATATTTGACCGGACTAAACGTAGGAGAGATCGTGCTAAAATTGAAAGGGCTTCACTCACCGTTGGATTCAGATGATATATATATATTATAGAGTATTTAGTAAATTCACAAAATTGATACGCGCCGTAGAATGCGAATCAAAAAGAAAGAGTAATTTCGAAATGGATATTCCTGAGCCCGATGTGTGTGGCGTAAAGGATCCAGAGAACGATAATGAAATTAATCTTCGCCCCAGGAATGAAAGTATTTCGGCTCGCGATGATAAAAAACTAGAATCCGTTTATGATATAGGGAAACGAGGGATCCCGAAAATTAAGGAGAACGAAGCTGGTGAAGAGCGCGCCAGTGATCCATTTCGAGTTAAAATTAGCGAAGAAGAAGAAGAAAAAGAAGAAGGCCTGGGCCGATATATCGAAGAACTACTTTCTAAAACTTTCGACGATTTACCAAAACCCGATCGGAATGAATTAGAAGAGGAGGAAGAATCGGGCGTCTCTCTAAGCGAGAATGAAAATCTTTTTCAAGCGAATAAACGATGGAACGAAAACGCAGATTTAAATACGCGCTCGAAAACCCCGACGAAAGTGACTTTTTCAGATAATGTTGAAATATACTTAGCCGATGATCGCGATAGAAAGAGTCCTTGGGAAATGTTTGCGAGGGATCGAGCGAGATTTCATAAAAGAATTAACGAAACAAAATATACCTTAAATCGCGTTTTAAGTCACGAACATCGACGCAAAGTTTTCAATAGATTCGAGCGATAGTAACGTAATAACCGCGAATAAAATATTTATTTATTATATTACGCCTTTTAATTTCTAATATGCGAGTCAAAATAAAATAAAATAAAATATGTAATAACAAAAATAATGAACTTTTTTAATAAATTAATTTTATTTTTATTACGTAATTTTTTAGTCCCGAATATACCTATCGTTTCACGGCGACAGGTTGAGACCCGCAATTTATTCATCTCGATACATTTTTATAAAGAATACCTTTTAAAAACACCAAATTATTTACTGCTGAATTAGCGAGAAAAAAATATATAAAAAGATCGGTTGTTCGTTTCGAAACTCATTCCCGGTCTAAAAGAAGCATCAGCGAGCTACCGCGTGTAGCCTCAGGGTTAAAAAAACGAAACGAGAAATTTCAACAAGGCCGTAGTTTGAAAAAGGATCAGAAGAGAACAAGGTGGGTGTAAAAATTAAATATAGATGATGTATTTAGTTACATTTTTTTTATTAGCGTTGGTCAAACTAGAGTGCGTGATGTGCTCTAGTCGCTTCGTTTCGTCATCGTCATCGTCATCAGTTCCGACTTTTTGAATTTCTCGTGATTCATTCGAAGGACCGAATAAGGGAGAGTAAATATTCCTGTAGATATAGGCGATTATTATTATAGCGAAGAACATGAAGAGCGACAATCCGACTCGCTTAGACGCCCGAAGAGTTAAAAGCGCGCAGGCGATCGCCGCTCCCGTGGCGAGCGCCGGACTATCGTAAATTTTAGCCGTGAGTTTCCCGAACATGTTCTTTCCCGCGGCGAGGACCCCTTCGCCTACCGAACTGACGACCTTATCGACGATTCCCACCGAAAGGTCGGCCGCGGCTTCTAAGACGCCCATGGCTTTATCGCAGGTGAGGCTCGTTCCTTTTTCCATTTTTGAAACGTCGAATTTAGTAGAAAGCGGAAACCCTCGACCGAAAGACCCCCACCCCCCGCATTTGCCGTACGCTCTCACGTCGTTGGTGCTGCAGTGAGAGTACCCCTTGCCCGATCTTGATGCCTTTCATGGCGTTCACGAAGGCTTTATCCAATAATCGCAACGTTTTGCTTTCTTCTACGAATTTTTGGAGTCGAAGGTCGTCGCCGCTCCTTGGCGGGTACGCCGGGGACCGCCTGATTTTGTCGTTCATTTTTATCTCTTCCGGGGTGGCGATTTTTTTTAAAAAATTGTCGCATTTTGAGCTATGTATTTTTATGTTCGGTTCGGGGAAGTCCTCTAAATTTCGTAGTCTGGTGATGTCGTCGAGAATTTTCCCGTGGCTCGGGTTCAGTTTGACGCCGAAAACGTGGCTTTATTATCTTTTTATTTTATATAAATTTAATGCATAAAAAATTAAAATAATATATACTATTAACAATTCTTTATTTTTTTTTTTGCTTTTTTACAGCTTACTGAGTGGGATTAAACCGACTCCACGGGCTCGGAAGATTCCTTGTTATTACCGTTAAAAAGAAGCTATTCGAAACTGATTTCTCATTCAGTCAATCGCCCGCCATGGAAACCAAAGACTCCCCCTCGACGTCGTCAGAAACCAAGAAACAGAGATATGAGAAGGCTATTGCGAACGATTTTGACGTCACAAAACAAATTGTTGAACAGTACGAAAAAACTCTCACTACATTTGATGGCACGGACCTGCAATATTTATTGGACGCAAAAGAAAAAGCTCATAAACTAATGACTGAAAGAGGTGTGACCATACCCCTTCACGAAGACTCTCTGGTTTACATCGATCCCGTATACGATGATATTTTTTGCATGAGAGACTTTTTTACCAAAAAATATAGGTTTTCGCTGAACGAGGAGGAAAAATGTCCGGTCATCTTCAGTTACTCTCACTCACCCAACATCGCGATTTACGCGTGTCTAGAAAGCCTTTTCGCGGTGACGGAAGAAAGAACTAAATACGAAAAACCTTATTTTAAAAGTTATATTTATGGGGCATTAACAAAAATCAAATACCTAAATCACGCCAGAAATGAAACGAGGGATCACAAAATATATAATGAAGAGTATAAGATATTCGACTTGATTAGCGAGAAAGTGTATAATTTAAAATATTTTCAAAATGAAAGGAAAATGCTTTCGCTGGAAATTAAGAAAAACTGCTCTTTTATGGAGCGTGGCGTGAGCGAACTTTTAACACGCATGCACGATAAGGACGCGCAAAAACCGAAGGACTCTTCGCTGAAATTGACGTTTCATCAGATCGATCTACGTTCCTCGCGAATCAGTTCTAGAGCATTGGGGAATGATGATGATAATCAACACATCACCCGATCCACCGCCACCGCCACCGCCACCGCCACCGCCACCAACGATATTAAAATAGGGGCCACGAAATTAAAAATAACCGAAAATATTTTCAGCTCTTCGATAATATTATCAGCGACCGCGTATGAATTGGAACCGAAGAATGAAGAAATAAACGACGAAGGCCTCGTCACAGACGATGATCACCCATCAAAAGATTTGTTCGACGGATCATTTTTCAACGAAAAAATTAATCTAGGTTTGCCGACTATTTTTACTAAAGAAAATTGCGATTTGATATTTGAAGACATTAAAAAATCAGAAATCAGACAAACGGGAGTTTTCAAGCATCAGGAGGGCGTCCGGGAATACTTGTTTTCGCTGATAAATCGAAGAGAACCCGACGAATCCCGCAAAAATGGATCTAAGGTTAAAAAACTTAAAAGAATGGTCAACGGTCACTTCAGTTTAACCTTTTCGATCGACGACTTACTGGAATCGAACATCCGCCTCCACCCACCCCTCTTAGAACCCGAATGTAGCTCGAAGGAATCGGAAAATGTCAAAGAAATGTTATTCGAAAAAGAAATTCTCAGAAATGAACTGGACCAATTTATATGCCGATACGAGTTATTTTCACCCGTAAACGAATATTCTGTTCGGCTTACTGCAAAATGCGGCGAAATGATCACTTACTCAGAGGAAACGCAGAAATACATCGAAAAACATTTGGTTTTCGATGAAAATCGACTCGTTCACAAATTCACGGAGGGGGGTGAAATATTCGATTTTTTAGACCCGTTTCGGTTATGGTACAGCTCCTTCGACATTTCCCCGATTCACGAAATGATGAAAATGAACAAAGTATATTTTCATTTCACGTCCACCGATCGTCTCTGCAACGCCCACATAGTGGGCATGGATGCGTTTTATCTGCATACCAGTTTAAAACCTCACAAAATTTTAAAGAGGAATTTACGCTCGACGGATGACGATGGCGATGGCGATGATGATATTTATTACGATGAGGGATCGGATGAAGCCTCGTGGAACCCAGCGACCTTTTCATTATCGATTAACAAATCATCGACCACAAACTACAACGACGTATTAAGGTACATTATTTCTTTTTCAAAGGGAGTTAGTTTCGATTACAAAAAGAACGAGATCGATTTAAACTTCATTTTTAAAGATGATAAAAACATCAGTACCCAAAAATCTCTTTTCAATTTCAGTAGATACCGAATAAAAATTCCAAAAATAAAGTATACCTTCGCTAACCTAAAACTAGAGAAATGTTTAAAAGAAACTTACATGCCCCATATGTACGATACTATAAAATGCACGGACGACACTTTCGAAAAAATTGATAAGTCTATGAAAGGCATTTTAAAAAACCTAGATTTAGGTTAGCGAAGGTATACTTTATTTTTGGAATTTTTATTCGGTATCTACTGAAATTGAAAAGAGATTTTTGGGTACTGATGTTTTTATCATCTTTAAAAATGAAGTGTAAATCGATCTCGTTCTTTTTGTAATCGAAACTAACTCCCTTTGAAAAAGAAATAATGTACCTTAATACGTCGTTGTAGTTTGTGGTCGATGATTTGTTAATCGATAATGAAAAGGTCGCTGGGTTCCACGAGGCTTCATCCGATCCCTCATCGTAATAAATATCATCATCGCCATCGCCATCGTCATCCGTCGAGCGTAAATTCCTCTTTAAAATTTTGTGAGGTTTTAAACTGGTATGCAGATAAAACGCATCCATGCCCACTATGTGGGCGTTGCAGAGACGATCGGTGGACGTGAAATGAAAATATACTTTGTTCATTTTCATCATTTCGTGAATCGGGGAAATGTCGAAGGAGCTGTACCATAACCGAAACGGGTCTAAAAAATCGAATATTTCACCCCCCTCCGTGAATTTGTGAACGAGTCGATTTTCATCGAAAACCAAATGTTTTTCGATGTATTTCTGCGTTTCCTCTGAGTAAGTGATCATTTCGCCGCATTTTGCAGTAAGCCGAACAGAATATTCGTTTACGGGTGAAAATAACTCGTATCGGCATATAAATTGGTCCAGTTCATTTCTGAGAATTTCTTTTTCGAATAACATTTCTTTGACATTTTCCGATTCCTTCGAGCTACATTCGGGTTCTAAGAGGGGTGGGTGGAGGCGGATGTTCGATTCCAGTAAGTCGTCGATCGAAAAGGTTAAACTGAAGTGACCGTTGACCATTCTTTTAAGTTTTTTAACCTTAGATCCATTTTTGCGGGATTCGTCGGGTTCTCTTCGATTTATCAGCGAAAACAAGTATTCCCGGACGCCCTCCTGATGCTTGAAAACTCCCGTTTGTCTGATTTCTGATTTTTTAATGTCTTCAAATATCAAATCGCAATTTTCTTTAGTAAAAATAGTCGGCAAACCTAGATTAATTTTTTCGTTGAAAAATGATCCGTCGAACAAATCTTTTGATGGGTGATCATCGTCTGTGACGAGGCCTTCGTCGTTTATTTCTTCATTCTTCGGTTCCAATTCATACGCGGTCGCTGATAATATTATCGAAGAGCTGAAAATATTTTCGGTTATTTTTAATTTCGTGGCCCCTATTTTAATATCGTTGGTGGCGGTGGCGGTGGCGGTGGCGGTGGCGGTGGATCGGGTGATGTGTTGATTATCATCATCATTCCCCAATCCTCTAGAACTGATTCGCGAAGAATGTAGATCGATCCGATGAAACGTCAATTTCAGCGAAGAGTCCTTCGGTTTTTGCGCGTCCTTATCGTGCATGCGTGTTAAAAGTTCGCTCACGCCACGCTCCATAAAAGAGCAGTTTTTCTTAATTTCCAGCGAAAGCATTTTCCTTTCATTTTGAAAATATTTTAAATTATACACTTTCTCGCTAATCAAGTCGAATATCTTATACTCTTCATTATATATTTTGTGATCCCTCGTTTCATTTCTGGCGTGATTTGGGTATTTGATTTTTGTTAATGCCCCATAAATATAACTTTTAAAATAAGGTTTTTCGTATTTAGTTCTTTCTTCCGTCACCGCGAAAAGGCTTTCTAGACACGCGTAAATCGCGATGTTGGGTGAGTGAGAGTAACTGAAGATGACCGGACATTTTTCCTCCTCGTTCAGCGAAAACCTATATTTTTTGGTAAAAAAGTCTCTCATGCAAAAAATATCATCGTATACGGGATCGATGTAAACCAGAGAGTCTTCGTGAAGGGGTATGGTCACACCTCTTTCAGTCATTAGTTTATGAGCTTTTTCTTTTGCGTCCAATAAATATTGCAGGTCCGTGCCATCAAATGTAGTGAGAGTTTTTTCGTACTGTTCAACAATTTGTTTTGTGACGTCAAAATCGTTCGCAATAGCCTTCTCATATCTCTGTTTCTTGGTTTCTGACGACGTCGAGGGGGAGTCTTTGGTTTCCATGGCGGGCGATTGACTGAATGAGAAATCAGTTTCGAATAGCTTCTTTTTAACGGTAATAACAAGGAATCTTCCGAGCCCGTGGAGTCGGTTTAATCCCACTCAGTAAGCTGTAAAAAAGCAAAAAAAAAAATAAAGAATTGTTAATAGTATATATTATTTTAATTTTTTATGCATTAAATTTATATAAAATAAAAAGATAATAAAGCCACGTTTTCGGCGTCAAACTGAACCCGAGCCACGGGAAAATTCTCGACGACATCACCAGACTACGAAATTTAGAGGACTTCCCCGAACCGAACATAAAAATACATAGCTCAAAATGCGACAATTTTTTAAAAAAAATCGCCACCCCGGAAGAGATAAAAATGAACGACAAAATCAGGCGGTCCCCGGCGTACCCGCCAAGGAGCGGCGACGACCTTCGACTCCAAAAATTCGTAGAAGAAAGCAAAACGTTGCGATTATTGGATAAAGCCTTCGTGAACGCCATGAAAGGCATCAAGATCGGGCAAGGGGTACTCTCACTGCAGCACCAACGACGTGAGAGCGTACGGCAAATGCGGGGGGTGGGGGTCTTTCGGTCGAGGGTTTCCGCTTTCTACTAAATTCGACGTTTCAAAAATGGAAAAAGGAACGAGCCTCACCTGCGATAAAGCCATGGGCGTCTTAGAAGCCGCGGCCGACCTTTCGGTGGGAATCGTCGATAAGGTCGTCAGTTCGGTAGGCGAAGGGGTCCTCGCCGCGGGAAAGAACATGTTCGGGAAACTCACGGCTAAAATTTACGATAGTCCGGCGCTCGCCATGGGAGCGGCGATCGCCTGCGCGCTTTTAACTCTTCGGGCGTCTAAGCGAGTCGGATTGTCGCTCTTCATGTTCTTCGCTATAATAATAATCGCCTATATCTACAGGAATATTTACTCTCCCTTATTCGGTCCTTCGAATGAATCACGAGAAATTCAAAATGTCGGAACTGATGACGATGACGATGACGAAACGAAGCGACTAGAGCACATCACGCACTCTAGTTTGACCAACGCTAATAAAAAAAATGTAACTAAATACATCATCTATATTTAATTTTTACACCCACCTTGTTCTCTTCTGATCCTTTTTCAAACTACGGCCTTGTTGAAATTTCTCGTTTCGTTTTTTTAACCCTGAGGCTACACGCGGTAGCTCGCTGATGCTTCTTTTAGACCGGGAATGAGTTTCGAAACGAACAACCGATCTTTTTATATATTTTTTTTCTCGCTAATTCAGCAGTAAATAATTTGGTGTTTTTAAAAGGTATTCTTTATAAAAATGTATCGAGATGAATAAATTGCGGGTCTCAACCTGTCGCCGTGAAACGATAGGTATATTCGGGACTAAAAAATTACGTAATAAAAATAAAATTAATTTATTAAAAAAGTTCATTATTTTTGTTATTACATATTTTATTTTATTTTATTTTATTTTGACTCGCATATTAGAAATTAAAAGGCGTAATATAATAAATAAATATTTTATTCGCGGTTATTACGTTACTATCGCTCGAATCTATTGAAAACTTTGCGTCGATGTTCGTGACTTAAAACGCGATTTAAGGTATATTTTGTTTCGTTAATTCTTTTATGAAATCTCGCTCGATCCCTCGCAAACATTTCCCAAGGACTCTTTCTATCGCGATCATCGGCTAAGTATATTTCAACATTATCTGAAAAAGTCACTTTCGTCGGGGTTTTCGAGCGCGTATTTAAATCTGCGTTTTCGTTCCATCGTTTATTCGCTTGAAAAAGATTTTCATTCTCGCTTAGAGAGACGCCCGATTCTTCCTCCTCTTCTAATTCATTCCGATCGGGTTTTGGTAAATCGTCGAAAGTTTTAGAAAGTAGTTCTTCGATATATCGGCCCAGGCCTTCTTCTTTTTCTTCTTCTTCTTCGCTAATTTTAACTCGAAATGGATCACTGGCGCGCTCTTCACCAGCTTCGTTCTCCTTAATTTTCGGGATCCCTCGTTTCCCTATATCATAAACGGATTCTAGTTTTTTATCATCGCGAGCCGAAATACTTTCATTCCTGGGGCGAAGATTAATTTCATTATCGTTCTCTGGATCCTTTACGCCACACACATCGGGCTCAGGAATATCCATTTCGAAATTACTCTTTCTTTTTGATTCGCATTCTACGGCGCGTATCAATTTTGTGAATTTACTAAATACTCTATAATATATATATATCATCTGAATCCAACGGTGAGTGAAGCCCTTTCAATTTTAGCACGATCTCTCCTACGTTTAGTCCGGTCAAATATTTTTTTAGCAGGAAGCAGTTAGTTAGCTGTTTCTTCCATCGTAAAACATCCGGTGTTATACATCTCGAGAAACGATAAAATTGTGAAAAAAAAACCTTCGGTACTACATTGGTTAATTCGTCCAAAATATAGAAGTATCTTTGCGCAAAAAAATATAATAACTCGATCAATAATTTATTTTATCAAATATTTAAAATTTATTGATAAAAAATTTATTTTTAATGATATAAATATATTTAAAATATGTAAAATATAATATTCAATTTCAGAACGAACGTATATAATCGTGAAATTCCGCCCCAAAACGCACATCTGAAGATCACGTCGCGGAAAAAATCAACAACGCTCGAACCAACCCAAGAAGAATGAAAACAGGAACCGCCCCGAATACGACTGACGAGAAATTGTTGACCGATTTTGAGGATAATCTAAACAAAAAATACGTTGAGTGCGTGAATAGTCTAACCTTAAAATACGACGATGGCGTGAATAATCTTAGCGAAAAATACGACAAGGGAGTAAATAATATGTTGCAAAAAATGGAGGAACTCGAGAAAAAATTTGACAACATTTCTCTTTTAGAGAAGAGAATTGAACTTTTTCAACTTCAACAAATACTATTTGGAAATAGTTATCATGGATCATTGAGAGAAAGAAGAGATCGATTTTCGTCTATATTGATAATATGTATTATTCTTTTCATTATTTTTTTTTTCGTGTATAAAAGTTTGCCAATAAACCCTAACAATAAATGAGGTTGATAGTTTTAATTTCCTATGAGGATTGTTTATACTCGCAGAAAAATATGTTGAATTATTATTTTTATAATTTTTGAGTCAAAGAAGCTTAATTTTTAATGATAAACATAATTTTATTTTTATTAATCGTCTGAGTATTGCTCTTTTAAGAACTTTTCTTCGTTAAGGAGTCGTTGCTCTTCTGCTTTTAGTTCTTCATTTCTTTTTTTTTCATATTCAAATTAGCCTTAAAGAAATATATATTATATATATATATATATATAATATATATATATATATATATATATATATATATATATATATATATATATATATATATATATATATATAGATATATATATATATAGATAGATAGATAGAAAGATAGATAGATAGAAACCCGTGTGCGTTTGAATATTTACCTCATAAAGCATTTTCGTTTCTTCTTTTCTTTGCTGACGAAGTTTTCTCGCGTTTTCATTTTTCTGATCACGAGTTTTTTTAACACCTCTTGTTCGCTTCAGGAGAACGCCTGTTGCGGCCCCCTCGTCCCCATCAGACGGGAAAGAAGAGTTTTCTAAACCGTCACTGGGTTTGTGTGATTTTAAACCTTGCAAGATTCCACTGGTTTCTAGACGCCGTTTGCCGATTTCTGGCTTTCGAATATTATCGTCCTCCATTTTTGTTAAAAGTGAAATTATTTACAACCGTTTTTCGAGAAAGACGACTTCAAATGAAGTGCTGAATGAAAACAATCAAAATATATATATATATATATATATATATATATCCTGTATAAAAATAAAAAAAAAGGTTAAAAAAATATTTTTAAATCAAATTTTATTTAAAATTGGTGTTACAATTTACTTATTCCTCTCATTTGATCCTGTCATTATTAGCCTTTATAATTTTTTTTTATTTTTTTCTTGCTCCATTAATTTAAAAACGTATTTAAAAGAATCCCAGGCGCTTTCGATTAGTAAAGCGGTTAAAAGGCCGAGCCCCGCTAACGATTTTTCCGCCTCCATCACAGCACTTAAGTAGGTATCTCGCGTTTTCGGTGCTCGTATATTATAAATAGGACACGGGAATGGGCAGATCAAATAAAGGCAATGGCTAGCGAGTAGTCGACACATCCTCCCATTTCCGTCTGCGAAGGGATGAAGGGCCACAAATCTGTGTAAAATCCAAGCGGCGCACTTGAAATACAGAGTAAACTTTTTAGCAGAATCGAGAGAGGCGCTTTCCTTAATGTAATCAATACTTTCGTTATACTGGTCGGTTATTTTTAGAAGTTCTCGGTACGCCTCTTCTTCGGAGCTAAACCGCGGGTATTCGTGATCCGTTCCCGCAAACCTTCTCTCGGTCGAAAAACGCCCGAGTTTTTCCTTTTTCAACAGTTTATCCATTAATACGAGATGGGTGTCTTGAATGCATTCTTCGACGTCTAGCAAACCCATATCGTGACCAATATTAATTTTTTCTAAATGCTCGATCGCCGCGTGCATATTAATACTCACTCGTTCTACATCAGTGGGGTTTACGTGACTCTCTATCGCTTCGTTCGCTTGTTGATTTTTAGTCGAGCAACTCGTTACTCCCACAATAATAGAGTGCTCAGAACAGCAGCGGTAGACCTTTTCTCCCCTCTTTTCTCTTTCGCAAAGCTTCTTTCGTAAGTTGATAATTTTTTGTTCCTTCGTTTTCACCGATATTTGAAATGAAGATGAAACGTATTTTCATTTTTCGCAAGGCGATTTCGCAAAAGTTTTTTTCGACACTGTTTGAGCTTTTTAAAAGGAATTCGGATTTAAGACGAACGATATCATCCACCATTTTTGAAAGTTTTGGAAATTGATCGACGCGCGATACCCACGGAGGAGGGTCCGTGATTTCCGCATTAACAAGCATTTCGAGCAATCCTTCGGGTTTATATTTTTCCATTTTGTCGTGTTTCCTAATATTAGAGTTATTTTTACGCGTTTCAGGTTTTCCGAAATTTACGGGCCTTGTCGTTTTCGTTTTTTTCTTTCTCACGCCTTCGTGATTAATCATCATCAGCATGTTATATTTTAAAAAAAATTGCTGACATAATAAATATATTTTCTTTTTCTTTTTTTTAAATGTAAAAATTAACCTTAACTTCAATTTTTTGCTTCATAAAACTTCAAAAATGAATATTGAAAATTCATCTTCAGAAGAAATATTTAAAGATGTGTTTGGAGGGGAAAACCTTTATCAAATGATGAAACATAAAAATGATCAGTCTAGTTTTTCTAACGCGGCTAGTAACGATGAAAAATTAATAGTACACCAAACACCGAAAAAGCTCGATTTCAAAAATAACTCCGCGCCATCAATAGACGAACATCGATCTGATTTTTTAATAGCGGACGACGTTAATTCCCCAATTGATGGAAAGAAAGACAAACATATAATTGGAAATAGATGTGCTGACATCGCTTCCGACTCGTACAAAAATATAAATAGTCCTTATCAAGAGCTATATTCTCCAGACTGCAAATTCGACGAAAAAAGTGACACCTCTAATGAAAATAATCTTTTGTTGAGCAATAAAATTCAATCAGCACATGGATCAGAAAACTCGGAAGAAGATGAGGAAGAATATAATGAGCAGGACGGGACGGAGGAAAGGGAAGATGGAAACAAATGATACCGAGGAATTGGGAATTTCCAGAACGTTACTTTCTGCGCTTAAAAAAGCTAAATATTTAAACTCTAATGATATCGAAATTATTAAACGCCAATACAAATGCGATTTCGGAAACAACAGCGACGAAACTGATGTCGTTGCTAAAAATACGAATAACGACCAACATTATGAGGAGGTTTGTTACGAGAGCGAAAATTATGATGAGATGCATCAAAAAGAGGAGAAATCAGAAACCCGTCGTAGTTCAAAAAAAAAATTAGACAAATATTATGAAAATACTGATCATAATGAGCCAGAGTTCTCGTTCTTAATGCCGAATGATAAAAGAGTTCAGGAATATCTCCTCGAGGCTGAAGAAGATTCCAAAAGATTTAATTTAGAACTGAAGAAGTACATGAGAGGAAGATTTAAGACTTTATACGAACATAAAAATTATTTGCTAGAAGATGTTAGCGACGCAATAGAAACACCTGAAAGTTTTAAAATTGAAGAAACGAAAATATCGAACCAGGAAAACCTCAATAATGGTTCTAAGGCACTCGACAGATATTCACCGATCAATTCCAGTCAAAATGTCGATGAATTCGAATACGACGGTGACGATGAAAGTTGCGGTAACGACGGCGATCACGGCAAGGATAGCGACGACGTGGATAGCATCGGGCTCAGCAACGACAATGAGGATAGCGTCGGCCACAGTGGCGACGATGAGGGTAGCGTCGGCCACAACAGCGACGATAAAAACGACGACGACAGGTATAGCAACGAACCGACACCTCATTTCATCTACCCTGAAATTGAAATCGAACGTATTGAAGATGCGAGAAAATTAAAAAATCAATCAGATAAAAAGTCTATTAATAATAATAATAATAACGACGAAGAGAATCGTATCTTAGCGATGAACGATAGTATTCATGGACTTAAAAATAGAGAATATGCCGATGATAGTAACGATATCGACTTGTCAACGTTTTTAGTTTCCAACCCCACCGCGCAAAGTGAAAGTTTTAACGTTGGCGCCGATGATATCGTTTCTTTTCCCGTTACTCTCCAATCCAATAATAAGGGTGAGCGAATAGAAGGTCAAGTAGAACGACCAGAAAAAGAGAGCGAAAAGGAAAAGTCAGGATTGAAATGGAACCGAAAAAATGGGGAAGTGAACGAAAGTTCATTGAAACCACTTTCCCCCTCAGAAGTAAATATTTCAAATATTTCTCCGCCAACTTTGCAAAGTATCGCAACAACCGAAGAAAATGAAGAACGTGTTTCAACTATAAATAAAATGCCTAATAACCCTATATTTGAATATGTAACCGAGGGAGATATTGGCCAGAAAACAGACACTAAAAGCGATTCCGATACCTCATCCCTTCGTTACAATAATTTTCCTAGATCAAAAAATCATATTCAAAAATCCACACGCCTTTCTCCGATATTAAATGTTACCCGTTTTCCTGATCCTCCCTTAGAGGCTGATGAAAGACACCTCGCCGAATATGTTAATAATTACGAAGGTTATGAGAATGTCGCTTTTCAATCTAATAAAGAAAACGATCACGCTGCCCATGAAATTGCTGATAAAGACGCTATTGGCTCTTTTAAAAAGGGAGAACCTGGCAACGTTTTTATGTCGTTTTTTGCATCAGAACCGGCCGTCTTCGACGATAAATGCGATAATAAATGTTTCTCGGGGTCGAATATTAAGTCTAGCTGCACCAGTGAAATCGAAAATAACGAAATTCTATTAAAAAATAATAAAAAAATCCAAGATTCAACATCCAGAGGTAAACTTCAAGAAGACGCGCTTGAAACTAATTATAATGATTTCAAATCTACCTTTTCAATGGGTTCTTATTTAAAAAACTTTTTCGCTAAAAAATTTGAAGAAAAGGCGAGCGAAATTTATGAGTTTGGTCCGACAATAGTCAATTTGCTTAAACACGGTACGGATGAATCGTACGAATGCGTTTCAATGCTCCTGAAAGAAGAAAATGACTTTAAAAGTCTCGAAAAGGGAATCAATAAGGAATGGTTTGATGCTCACGGAGAATGTATGTTATTTGTAAAACCATTTACTGGGTTTGATAACGAGGAAGGAAATGGATTTCCAGAAGATGCTCTCGATAAGGCTAAAATTTTAAAAAAGGCATTTTCAAAAAAACAAAATCTTTTGTTAATGTCAATTGGGTTTTTCAGGATCGCGCGAATCGTTTCCGAAAAATTCTGGGATGAATGTCAAAGAAAGAAAAAAACTATCGCTTTGAAAACTAGTGGCGATAGCTCGAACAGGGAGAGGAGATCGTTGAGAGCCAAAAAACGCGTTTGGAATAGCTTTTATTCTTCTCATTCCGAATATATTAGTCAAAGTGAATCAAATAAGGAAGCGGAGTTCGAAAGAATGAGTCCCGATGCTCGAGGCGATAATATTGTTAATAATAACGATGGTGATGAAAGAGGAAGCGAAATGGAATTCTTTCTGTCTTTCATTGATTTTGTAGTAGAAACCATGCAAAATATTCTAATCGACACTTCAATGGAGGTGTGTAAACTGGCGAATTCGATTGGAATAGGTTTAGATTTTTTCGAATTCGATAAAGTTTTTATAAATAGTTCGGAATATGAAAGTGTCAAAAAAGTAAATGAAACAATGAATTGCTCTAGTTCATTTTATCTTGATCATATGTCCAAAAAAATGAAGTTCTACTCTCAATTAGATCGATTAGTCGCCGAGGATGAAAATAGTTTTCAAGAAAGATTGGTTGAATTTTTAAACCGCAGAAAAAAATTTAAGCGCGCAAATACCTCGCCCTTGTTAATTAGGGAAAAAATAGATCGTTTCGTTAAATCTAAAACGATCGATTTAGTTGATATTATTCCAAGGGCCAGTTTGCAATTTTTTACCTCTAAACCGGATTGCGTAGCGAACCTTTTAAAATATGTTCTTGACAGAATCTGCAACTGCATTAAACAAGTTTTCCCTGGTAATGATCGAAGTGAAAATTCCGTTAAAACAATAGATGATTTGTCCGACATCGATGTTTGATAAAAATAAAAGTTTATTTGTTTTTTATTTTTTATTAAATGATATGATAAAATAAAGGTATAAAAATATATACAATTGTTTCAATTTCCTAATAATACATAATACATATGTTACTCTAAAATTTTAATTTATGGTTAGATTAAAACTAAAAATAATTATAGATATAGATAAATATTACAATAGATAATAATAAAATAGAAGAAAAATAATAGATTATATATTCCTAATCGATGCTCGAAGTAAAAAAACGAGTTCTCTCGACGACATCGTTGGGATTCATCTCCTGGCGGTTGAAATTAAAGTGGATTGCCCTTCCCATGAAAAAATTTTCAAAGCACTCACGATCTGCGCATTTGTATAAGGGAAGTTCTTTTTCGAATATTACTTTCGTCGAATACTTTTTCAAAACAAACATTTGAGGAAAATCTTCATAATTTTCGGCAACCCCGTGAATAATTTCTTGGAATTCTTTTTTTTTCTTATTTTTATCTTCCTCATCAACGAAGGGGGATGAAAATAGCGTTTCGCTACATGATCGTAATACAAAATTTAATGACGTAATTCTAAGAGAATCCACCGCGTATCTCATGGTCATCAAATTTGATAAACTATTTTCAAGAATTTTATTATGATCGCTGTTGTTGTTCAAATTTACCTCCGGTTTCACATTCTTGTAGTCGTATATTATCGGATGTGAAACCGGGAACTTTAATTTCGGTTGTTCTTTCTCCTTTTTAATGCCTGTTTGATGAACATCGCTTTTAAATTTCTTAGCATTATTTTCCTCCAGAGGTAACTCGAATCCTCCGCAAGTGACGTAATCACGTATAATCAGATCATTAACAATTGTCTGAAAATGGGAAAATGAGACCCGATTGCAGCAAATATCGTCCAGCTCGAAACCGATATACTTTTTACAAAGAATAATAGCTGATAAAGCAATATCCCCAATGTTGTCGACCCGATATTGATTTATGCTTACTTTTTTTATAGTAATCAGGCTATTAAGAGGTGAATTCGCAAATGTATCTAACAGTTTTCGCTGATACTGCCACTGCGGTTGTTTATTTTCATGCCCTTTCTTTTTCTCTTTTATATTTATTTCCGGATAATAGGTATCGAAAAGTCGTTGACAAACTGCGTGCATCTCATCAATTGAAAGTTCAGAACTTGCTTCAAAATAATTTTTTATAATAAAAGACAAGAGGTTTGAAAATTTTCGATCAGATTTATAACGTTCATCGATGGCCCGATCTATTTTTGTCGTGTGTACTCTCTCGTTTATTAAAATATTTTCGAACGGCGGTGGGGTTATATCCGGCAAAGGGCCAAATTTAAATTCGAGAGCTTCGTTTTGTGGGCACATAATTTTGATGAATGGATTTACTTTTGACTGCCGAATTCCATGTAAAAGAAGTATTATCGATGGCAATCCCATGACATGCGGAAGACTAATCTTCTTAGTTTTATCAGGTAAAATACCCAAAACTAAATTCACGACGTCGCGATATTTTAGCTGCTTAATTTTTGTCCAGGAAATTCCGTACACTAACCCTAAATAAAGAAGTAAAATACTTAAAAAATCCATTTTCAGAGAATTCTTGAGTGAATTAATCTTATTCATCGACACACTTCCATCGTCAGAAATCAGTTTTAGTTCCATTTCGCTGTTTTCCATCGATCTCGATAATTTTTTTAAGACTTCGAGAAGCGAATAACAGGAAATTAGGTGAGTTGATCTAGAATAATCATTAAAATACATATTCATTTCGGTGTTTAAACTGTAAGTTCTCTTTTTTCTACGATTAAAAAGATTCATTTCTCTTAAAAGCCACGAGTCATACAAGAAGCGGTGAATGTTTGCCATGCTCAAATTATTTATTATCAATCTTTTAAACAGTTGTAATTCCTTTAGGTAGGTGACCGGTGTAACGTAATACGAGCGCAAAAAAAAATACAATTTTAGAGTTAAGTAATTCGTTGGTGTTGCTGAAAATAATTTAATATCACCAACACCGACATCATTACATATATATAATACTGCGTTGAAATAAAATAAGGAAAACATACAGGAACCATATTTCATCGCGCTTTTTTGGTCTATGCTATCTTCACAATTTTCGATCCAAAGTTGTATAAATTTAATAATTAGTTCAGTATCCGCATTTGTGGCTGCATCAGGACACGCGTTATTGTTAATAGTATGAAAATACTGAATTTTCTCTAAACACAACCGAATGATTTGACCATACGTGATAGGGATGTCGACTAATAAACGGAAAAAATGCGCATCGTCCATAACCGCCGCATCGTTAGAAGAATAACATTTTTGAAATAAAAATTCTTCTTTATGAGAAGGCATGACTCCTGATCCAAATTTTGGTAAATATATGTGACGAAAGCCTTGTTCGTAAATATCATCTGAAAATGACATGAAAATTTCGGTATTCCCATATATTTCTTGAGAACGTCGAATACTATTTTCGTTCATGCGTCTTTTTTTATCTTTTTTATATCCTTCGTTTAGATTTTTAAAATGTTTCATTGCTAAATTTAGAAATGTAATTTTTTTGTCTCGAAAAATAACTCTCATCGCCTCTTCATTAAAAAATAAAGGCCCGGTTAAATTCAAGTGATTTACTTCATTTATGCTCGAATTATTTTTTTTCCCCACTAAAGAATGAGAAGAACAAACGAGTGTGTTAAAATTTTCCTTCAAATTATTTTCTGTGGCATTCACTTCATATTGAAATTCCTTCACAGTACTTTGAATCAACCTCAAGGTTTCTTGCATTTTAGGGTCTACGGGAGATGTCTTGTCGGACATATAAAACGAAAAAAGAGAAAAATCTTGAATGATATATTCTAATTAGGGAAAATTATTAAATTATTTTTATTATATGCATGGTTTTCAAAACAAATACAGGATGTGTGAGCGCTACCTAAGCACTACTGAATAATCTGAGTGTAGGTAATCAGGATATTCACAAGATTCGAAAAATGTGTTAAAAAATATTTCGAATAATTGAGATTATGAAAAAATATTTATTAGAAACATAAATTTGTTTATATTTACAAACAGATTCAGGTGTATTTTTAAAAGATTAATAACAAGCGACGTGCTCGGCTCGCTCCTCTTGTGCCAACAGATTTTGTGTATTTTAAAAAGATTAATAATTCCCTTGTATTTCCGGTACTTTTTTCGTCGGAATGTTACCTCACGGTTAAAGTATCTATCTACATTTTTTTTCCTTTTCTGTACTATAATTTTTAAAGGTGCCATTTTCCGTGATGGATTATTCGAACCTTTTACATCATCATTTATTTAGGGCCTATTTCCGCCGCAAAGAACACTGGGAACGTAGCGAGCGGTGTGGTGTAATCCAGTTGACCTTAATATCGCCCTTTGGCATCAATACCTGAGGTAGGCTTTTTCGACCAAAAAATCGATAAAATTTTGCAAAAATTTTTTTATAAATGTTTCGATCGACTTACGCGGCATCATTTTCGGTCAACCAGATTAAGAACTCGTAAGGCCCGTCGAGTCAGCGAAACCGACGAAACGTTTCAGTTCTTAATCTAATTGATCGGAGGTGGATTATTCACTAAATAAGTCGATCGCTCGGATTAAGAACTCGTAAGGCCCGTCGAGTCATCGAAACCGGTGAAACGCTTCAGTTTCTAATTTAATTGATCGAAATATCAGTCATTCACTAAATATGTCTATCGATCGGATTAAGAACTCGTAAGGCTCGTCGATTCGGCGAGATCTTCGGAACATTTGTAAAAAAAGAAAAAGAAAATATGATTATTTAGAGTTTCACTCAAAATGCCAAAAAAATTATCAAAGGTATGTTAGGTCTGTCGTTATAAATTATATTCGTAGTTCAGTTGATGGAACTTTTGCCAAAAAAAAAAATTTAAAATGCTCCGATCGACTTATGCGGTATCGTATTGGTTAACCGGATTAAGAACTCGTAAGCCACGTTGAGTCAGCGAGATCGATGAAGCGTTTCAGTTCCTAATTTAATTGATCGAAATATCAGTCATTCACTAAATATGTCTATCGATCGGATTAAGAACTCGTAAGGCTCGTCGATTCAGCGCGATCTTCGGAACGTTTCAGTTCCTAATTTATTTGATCGGAAATGATCCATTCGACTCGCAATCGATGAACTTTTGCCAAAAAAAACTTAAAAATGCTCCGATCGACTTATGCGGTACCGTATTGGGTTAACCGGATTAGGAACTCGTAAGGCACGTCGAGTCAGCGAGATCGATGGAAGCGTTTCAGTTCCTAATTTAATTGAT
Source organism: Trachelipus rathkii (assembly GCA_015478945.1). Taxonomy (NCBI): domain Eukaryota; kingdom Metazoa; phylum Arthropoda; class Malacostraca; order Isopoda; family Trachelipodidae; genus Trachelipus; species Trachelipus rathkii. Next base: position 34,762 of record JABUQX010000194.1, read on the forward strand.
CGAAATATCAGTCATTCACTAAATATGTCTATCGATCGGATTAAGAACTCGTAAGGCTCGTCGATTCAGCGCGATCTTCGGAACGTTTCAGTTCCTAATTTATTTGATCGGAAATGATCCATTCGACTCGCAATCGATGAACTTTTGCCAAAAAAAACTTAAAAATGCTCCGATCGACTTATGCGGTACCGTATTGGGTTAACCGGATTAAGAACTCGTAAGGCACGTCGAGTCAGCGAGATCGATGGAAGCGTTTTCAGTTCCTAATTTAATTGATCAAAATATCGGTCATTCACTAAATATGTCTATCGATCGGATTAAGAACTCGTAAGGCTCGTCGATTCAGCGCGATCTTCGGAACGTTTCAGTTCCTAATTTATTTGATCGGAAATGATCCATTCGACTCGCAATCGATGAACTTTTGCCAAAAAAAACTTAAAAATGCTCCGATCGACTTATGCGGTATCGTATTGGGTTAACCGGATTAGGAACTCGTAAGGCACGTCGAGTCAGCGAGATCGATGGAAGCGTTTCAGTTCCTAATTTAATTGATCAAAATATCAGTCATTCACTAAATATGTCTATCGATCGGATTAAGAACTCGTAAGGCTCGTCGATTCAGCGCGATCTTCGGAACGTTTCAGTTCCTAATTTATTTGATCGGAAATGATCCATTCGACTCGCAATCGATGAACTTTTGCCAAAAAAAACTTAAAAATGCTCCGATCGACTTATGCGGTACCGTATTGGGTTAACCGGATTAAGAACTCGTAAGCCACGTCGAGTCAGCGAGATCGATGGAAGCGTTTCAGTTCCTAATTTAATTGATCGAAATATTTAGTGAATGACCAATATTTCGATCAATTAAATTAGGAACTGAAACGCTTCCATCGATCTCGCTGACTCGACGTGCCTTACGAGTTCTTAATCCGGTTAACCCAATACGGTACCGCATAAGTCGATCGGAGCATTTTTAATTTTTTTTTGGCAAAAGTTCATCGATTGCGAGTCGAATGGATCATTTCCGATCAAATAAATTAGGAACTGAAACGTTCCGAAGATCGCGCTGAATCGACGAGCCTTACGAGTTCTTAATCCGATCGATAGACATATTTAGTGAATGACTGATATTTCGATCAATTAAATTAGGAACTGAAACGCTTCATCGATCTCGCTGACTCGACGGGCCTTAGGAGTTCTTAATCCGGTTAACCCAATACGATACCGCATAAGTCGATCGGAGCATTTTTTTAATTATTTTTTGGCAAAAGTTCATCGATTGCGAGTCGAATGGATCATTTCCGATCAAATAAATTAGGAACTGAAACGTTCCGAAGATCGCGCTGAATCGACGAGCCTTACGAGTTCTTAATCCGATCGATAGACATATTTAGTGAATGACTGATATTTCGATCAATTAAATTAGGAACTGAAACGCTTCCATCGATCTCGCTGACTCGACGTGCCTTACGAGTTCTTAATCCGGTTAACCCAATACGGTACCGCATAAGTCGATCGGAGCATTTTTAAGTTTTTTTTGGCAAAAGTTCATCGATTGCGAGTCGAATGGATCATTTCCGATCAAATAAATTAGGAACTGAAACGTTCCGAAGATCGCGCTGAATCGACGAGCCTTACGAGTTCTTAATCCGATCGATAGACATATTTAGTGAATGACTGATATTTCGATCAATTAAATTAGGAACTGAAACGCTTCATCGATCTCGCTGACTCGACGTGCCTTACGAGTTCCTAATCCGGTTAACCCAATACGGTACCGCATAAGTCGATCGGAGCATTTTTAAGTTTTTTTTGGCAAAAGTTCATCGATTGCGAGTCGAATGGATCATTTCCGATCAAATAAATTAGGAACTGAAACGTTCCGAAGATCGCGCTGAATCGACGAGCCTTACGAGTTCTTAATCCGATCGATAGACATATTTAGTGAATGACTGATATTTCGATCAATTAAATTAGGAACTGAAACGCTTCATCGATCTCGCTGACTCAACGTGGCTTACGAGTTCTTAATCCGGTTAACCAATACGATACCGCATAAGTCGATCGGAGCATTTTAAATTTTTTTTTTTGGCAAAAGTTCCATCAACTGAACTACGAATATAATTTATAACGACAGACCTAACATACCTTTGATAATTTTTTTGGCATTTTGAGTGAAACTCTAAATAATCATATTTTCTTTTTCTTTTTTTACAAATGTCCCGAAGATCTTGCTGAATCGACTAGCCTTACGAGTTCTTAATCCGATCGATAGACATATTTAGTGAATGACTGATATTTCGATCAATTAAATTAGAAACTGAAGCGTTTCACCGGTTTCGATGACTCGACGGGCCTTACGAGTTCTTAATCCGAGCGATCGACTTATTTAGTGAATAATCCACCTCCGATCAATTAGATTAAGAACTGAAACGTTTCGTCGGTTTCGCTGACTCGACGGGCCTTACGAGTTCTTAATCTGGTTGACCGAAAATGATGCCGCGTAAGTCGATCGAAACATTTATAAAAAAAATTTTGCAAAATTTTATCGATTTTTTGGTCGAAAAAGCCTACCTCAGGTATTGATGCCAAAGGGCGATATTAAGGTCAACTGGATTACACCACACCGCTCGCTACGTTCCCAGTGTTCTTTGCGGCGGAAATAGGCCCTAAATAAATGATGATGTAAAAGGTTCGAATAATCCATCACGGAAAATGGCACCTTTAAAAATTATAGTACAGAAAAAAAAATGTAGATAGATACTTTAACCGTGAGGTAACATTCCGACGAAAAAAGTACCGGAAATACAAGGGAATTATTAATCTTTTTAAAATACACAAAATCTGTTGGCACAAGAGGAGCGAGCCGAGCACGTCGCTTGTTATTAATCTTTTAAAAATACACCTGAATCTGTTTGTAAATATAAACAAATTTATGTTTCTAATAAATATTTTTTCATAATCTCAATTATTCGAAATATTTTTTAACACATTTTTCGAATCTTGTGAATATCCTGATTACCTACACTCAGATTATTCAGTAGTGCTTAGGTAGCGCTCACACATCCTGTATTTGTTTTGAAAACCATGCATATAATAAAAATAATTTAATAATTTTCCCTAATTAGAATATATCATTCAAGATTTTTCTCTTTTTTCGTTTTATATGTCCGACAAGACATCTCCCGTAGACCCTAAAATGCAAGAAACCTTGAGGTTGATTCAAAGTACTGTGAAGGAATTTCAATATGAAGTGAATGCCACAGAAAATAATTTGAAGGAAAATTTTAACACACTCGTTTGTTCTTCTCATTCTTTAGTGGGGAAAAAAAATAATTCGAGCATAAATGAAGTAAATCACTTGAATTTAACCGGGCCTTTATTTTTTAATGAAGAGGCGATGAGAGTTATTTTTCGAGACAAAAAAATTACATTTCTAAATTTAGCAATGAAACATTTTAAAAATCTAAACGAAGGATATAAAAAAGATAAAAAAGACGCATGAACGAAAATAGTATTCGACGTTCTCAAGAAATATATGGGAATACCGAAATTTTCATGTCATTTTCAGATGATATTTACGAACAAGGCTTTCGTCACATATATTTACCAAAATTTGGATCAGGAGTCATGCCTTCTCATAAAGAAGAATTTTTATTTCAAAAATGTTATTCTTCTAACGATGCGGCGGTTATGGACGATGCGCATTTTTTCCGTTTATTAGTCGACATCCCTATCACGTATGGTCAAATCATTCGGTTGTGTTTAGAGAAAATTCAGTATTTTCATACTATTAACAATAACGCGTGTCCTGATGCAGCCACAAATGCGGATACTGAACTAATTATTAAATTTATACAACTTTGGATCGAAAATTGTGAAGATAGCATAGACCAAAAAAGCGCGATGAAATATGGTTCCTGTATGTTTTCCTTATTTTATTTCAACGCAGTATTATATATATGTAATGATGTCGGTGTTGGTGATATTAAATTATTTTCAGCAACACCAACGAATTACTTAACTCTAAAATTGTATTTTTTTTTGCGCTCGTATTACGTTACACCGGTCACCTACCTAAAGGAATTACAACTGTTTAAAAGATTGATAATAAATAATTTGAGCATGGCAAACATTCACCGCTTCTTGTATGACTCGTGGCTTTTAAGAGAAATGAATCTTTTTAATCGTAGAAAAAAGAGAACTTACAGTTTAAACACCGAAATGAATATGTATTTTAATGATTATTCTAGATCAACTCACCTAATTTCCTGTTATTCGCTTCTCGAAGTCTTAAAAAAATTATCGAGATCGATGGAAAACAGCGAAATGGAACTAAAACTGATTTCTGACGATGGAAGTGTGTCGATGAATAAGATTAATTCACTCAAGAATTCTCTGAAAATGGATTTTTTAAGTATTTTACTTCTTTATTTAGGGTTAGTGTACGGAATTTCCTGGACAAAAATTAAGCAGCTAAAATATCGCGACGTCGTGAATTTAGTTTTGGGTATTTTACCTGATAAAACTAAGAAGATTAGTCTTCCGCATGTCATGGGATTGCCATCGATAATACTTCTTTTACATGGAATTCGGCAGTCAAAAGTAAATCCATTCATCAAAATTATGTGCCCACAAAACGAAGCTCTCGAATTTAAATTTGGCCCTTTGCCGGATATAACCCCACCGCCGTTCGAAAATATTTTAATAAACGAGAGAGTACACACGACAAAAATAGATCGGGCCATCGATGAACGTTATAAATCTGATCGAAAATTTTCAAACCTCTTGTCTTTTATTATAAAAAATTATTTTGAAGCAAGTTCTGAACTTTCAATTGATGAGATGCACGCAGTTTGTCAACGACTTTTCGATACCTATTATCCGGAAATAAATATAAAAGAGAAAAAGAAAGGGCATGAAAATAAACAACCGCAGTGGCAGTATCAGCGAAAACTGTTAGATACATTTGCGAATTCACCTCTTAATAGCCTGATTACTATAAAAAAAGTAAGCATAAATCAATATCGGGTCGACAACATTGGGGATATTGCTTTATCAGCTATTATTCTTTGTAAAAAGTATATCGGTTTCGAGCTGGACGATATTTGCTGCAATCGGGTCTCATTTTCCCATTTTCAGACAATTGTTAATGATCTGATTATACGTGATTACGTCACTTGCGGAGGATTCGAGTTACCTCTGGAGGAAAATAATGCTAAGAAATTTAAAAGCGATGTTCATCAAACAGGCATTAAAAAGGAGAAAGAACAACCGAAATTAAAGTTCCCGGTTTCACATCCGATAATATACGACTACAAGAATGTGAAACCGGAGGTAAATTTGAACAACAACAGCGATCATAATAAAATTCTTGAAAATAGTTTATCAAATTTGATGACCATGAGATACGCGGTGGATTCTCTTAGAATTACGTCATTAAATTTTGTATTACGATCATGTAGCGAAACGCTATTTTCATCCCCCTTCGTTGATGAGGAAGATAAAAATAAGAAAAAAAAAGAATTCCAAGAAATTATTCACGGGGTTGCCGAAAATTATGAAGATTTTCCTCAAATGTTTGTTTTGAAAAAGTATTCGACGAAAGTAATATTCGAAAAAGAACTTCCCTTATACAAATGCGCAGATCGTGAGTGCTTTGAAAATTTTTTCATGGGAAGGGCAATCCACTTTAATTTCAACCGCCAGGAGATGAATCCCAACGATGTCGTCGAGAGAACTCGTTTTTTTACTTCGAGCATCGATTAGGAATATATAATCTATTATTTTTCTTCTATTTTATTATTATCTATTGTAATATTTATCTATATCTAAAATTATTTTTAGTTTTAATCTAACCATAAATTTAAATTTTAGAGTAACATATGTATTATGTATTATTAGGAAATTGAAACAATTGTATATATTTTTATACCTTTATTTTATCATATCATTTAATAAAAAATAAAAAACAAATAAACTTTTATTTTTATCAAACATCGATGTCGGACAAATCATCTATTGTTTTAACGGAATTTTCACTTCGATCATTACCAGGGAAAACTTGTTTAATGCAGTTGCAGATTCTGTCAAGAACATATTTTAAAAGGTTCGCTACGCAATCCGGTTTAGAGGTAAAAAATTGCAAACTGGCCCTTGGAATAATATCAACTAAATCGATCGTTTTAGATTTAACGAAACGATCTATTTTTTCCCTAATTAACAAGGGCGAGGTATTTGCGCGCTTAAATTTTTTTCTGCGGTTTAAAAATTCAACCAATCTTTCTTGAAAACTATTTTCATCCTCGGCGACTAATCGATCTAATTGAGAGTAGAGCTTCATTTTTTTGGACATATGATCAAGATAAAATGAACTAGAGCAATTCATTGTTTCATTTACTTTTTTGACACTTTCATATTCCGAACTATTTATAAAAACTTTATCGAATTCGAAAAAATCTAAACCTATTCCAATCGAATTCGCCAGTTTACACACCTCCATTGAAGTGTCGATTAGAATATTTTGCATGGTTTCTACTACAAAATCAATGAAAGACAGAAAGAATTCCATTTCGCTTCCTCTTTCATCACCATCGTTATTATTAACAATATTATCGCCTCGAGCATCGGGACTCATTCTTTCGAACTCCGCTTCCTTATTTGATTCACTTTGACTAATATATTCGGAATGAGAAGAATAAAAGCTATTCCAAACGCGTTTTTTGGCTCTCAACGATCTCCTCTCCCTGTTCGAGCTATCGCCACTAGTTTTCAAAGCGATAGTTTTTTTCTTTCTTTGACATTCATCCCAGAATTTTTCGGAAACGATTCGCGCGATCCTGAAAAACCCAATTGACATTAACAAAAGATTTTGTTTTTTTGAAAATGCCTTTTTTAAAATTTTAGCCTTATCGAGAGCATCTTCTGGAAATCCATTTCCTTCCTCGTTATCAAACCCAGTAAATGGTTTTACAAATAACATACATTCTCCGTGAGCATCAAACCATTCCTTATTGATTCCCTTTTCGAGACTTTTAAAGTCATTTTCTTCTTTCAGGAGCATTGAAACGCATTCGTACGATTCATCCGTACCGTGTTTAAGCAAATTGACTATTGTCGGACCAAACTCATAAATTTCGCTCGCCTTTTCTTCAAATTTTTTAGCGAAAAAGTTTTTTAAATAAGAACCCATTGAAAAGGTAGATTTGAAATCATTATAATTAGTTTCAAGCGCGTCTTCTTGAAGTTTACCTCTGGATGTTGAATCTTGGATTTTTTTATTATTTTTTAATAGAATTTCGTTATTTTCGATTTCACTGGTGCAGCTAGACTTAATATTCGACCCCGAGAAACATTTATTATCGCATTTATCGTCGAAGACGGCCGGTTCTGATGCAAAAAACGACATAAAAACGTTGCCAGGTTCTCCCTTTTTAAAAGAGCCAATAGCGTCTTTATCAGCAATTTCATGGGCAGCGTGATCGTTTTCTTTATTAGATTGAAAAGCGACATTCTCATAACCTTCGTAATTATTAACATATTCGGCGAGGTGTCTTTCATCAGCCTCTAAGGGAGGATCAGGAAAACGGGTAACATTTAATATCGGAGAAAGGCGTGTGGATTTTTGAATATGATTTTTTGATCTAGGAAAATTATTGTAACGAAGGGATGAGGTATCGGAATCGCTTTTAGTGTCTGTTTTCTGGCCAATATCTCCCTCGGTTACATATTCAAATATAGGGTTATTAGGCATTTTATTTATAGTTGAAACACGTTCTTCATTTTCTTCGGTTGTTGCGATACTTTGCAAAGTTGGCGGAGAAATATTTGAAATATTTACTTCTGAGGGGGAAAGTGGTTTCAATGAACTTTCGTTCACTTCCCCATTTTTTCGGTTCCATTTCAATCCTGACTTTTCCTTTTCGCTCTCTTTTTCTGGTCGTTCTACTTGACCTTCTATTCGCTCACCCTTATTATTGGATTGGAGAGTAACGGGAAAAGAAACGATATCATCGGCGCCAACGTTAAAACTTTCACTTTGCGCGGTGGGGTTGGAAACTAAAAACGTTGACAAGTCGATATCGTTACTATCATCGGCATATTCTCTATTTTTAAGTCCATGAATACTATCGTTCATCGCTAAGATACGATTCTCTTCGTCGTTATTATTATTATTATTAATAGACTTTTTATCTGATTGATTTTTTAATTTGCTCGCATCTTCAATACGTTCGATTTCAATTTCAGGGTAGATGAAATGAGGTGTCGGTTCGTTGCTATACCTGTCGTCGTCGTTTTTATCGTCGCTGTTGTGGCCGACGCTACCCTCATCGTCGCCACTGTGGCCGACGCCATCCTCATTGTCGTTGCTGAGCCCGATGCTATCCTCGTCGTCGCTATCCTTGCCGTGATCGCCGTCGTTACCGCAACTTTCATCGTCACCGTCGTATTCGAATTCATCGACATTTTGACTGGAATTGATCGGTGAATATCTGTCGAGTGCCTTAGAACCATTATTGAGGTTTTCCTGGTTCGATATTTTCGTTTCTTCAATTTTAAAACTTTCAGGTGTTTCTATTGCGTCGCTAACATCTTCTAGCAAATAATTTTTATGTTCGTATAAAGTCTTAAATCTTCCTCTCATGTACTTCTTCAGTTCTAAATTAAATCTTTTGGAATCTTCTTCAGCCTCGAGGAGATATTCCTGAACTCTTTTATCATTCGGCATTAAGAACGAGAACTCTGGCTCATTATGATCAGTATTTTCATAATATTTGTCTAATTTTTTTTTTGAACTACGACGGGTTTCTGATTTCTCCTCTTTTTGATGCATCTCATCATAATTTTCGCTCTCGTAACAAACCTCCTCATAATGTTGGTCGTTATTCGTATTTTTAGCAACGACATCAGTTTCGTCGCTGTTGTTTCCGAAATCGCATTTGTATTGGCGTTTAATAACTTCGATATCATTAGAGTTTAAATATTTAGCTTTTTTAAGCGCAGAAAGTAACGTTCTGGAAATTCCCAATTCCTCGGTATCATTTGTTTCATCTTCCCTTTCCTCCGTCCCGTCCTGCTCATTATATTCTTCCTCATCTTCTTCCGAGTTTTCTGATCCATGTGCTGATTGAATTTTATTGCTCAACAAAAGATTATTTTCATTAGAGGTGTCACTTTTTTCGTCGAATTTGCAGTCTGGAGAATATAGCTCTTGATAAGGACTATTTATATTTTTGTACGAGTCGGAAGCGATGTCAGCACATCTATTTCCAATTATATGTTCGTCTTTTTTTCCATCAATTGGGGAATTAACGTCGTCCGCTATTAAAAAATCAGATCGATGTTCGTCTATTGATGGCGCGGAGTTATTTTTGAAATCGAGCTTTTTCGGTGTTTGGTGTACTATTAATTTTTCATCGTTACTAGCCGCGTTAGAAAAACTAGACTGATCATTTTAATGTTTCATCATTTGATAAAGGTTTTCCCCTCCAAACACATCTTTAAATATTTCTTCTGAAGATGAATTTTCAATATTCATTTTTGAAGTTTTATGAAGCAAAAAATTGAAGTTAAGGTTAATTTTTACATTTAAAAAAAAGAAAAAGAAAATATATTTATTATGTCGGCAATTTTTTTTAAAATATAACATGCTGATGATGATTAATCACGAAGGCGTGAGAAAGAAAAAAACGAAAACGACAAGGCCCGTAAATTTCGGAAAACCTGAAACGCGTAAAAATAACTCTAATATTAGGAAACACGACAAAATGGAAAAATATAAACCCGAAGGATTGCTCGAAATGCTTGTTAATGCGGAAATCACGGACCCTCCTCCGTGGGTATCGCGCGTCGATCAATTTCCAAAACTTTCAAAAATGGTAGATGATATCGTTCGTTTTAAATCTGAATTCCTTTTAAAAAGCTCAAACAGTGTCGAAAAAAACTTTTGCGAAATCGCCTTGCGAAAAATGAAAATACGTTTCATCTTCATTTCAAATATCGGTGAAAACGAAGGAACAAAAAATTATCAACTTACGAAAGAAGCTTTGCGAAAGAGAAAAGAGGGGAGAAAAGGTCTACCGCTGCTGTTCTGAGCACTCTATTATTGTGGGAGTAACGAGTTGCTCCACTAAAAATCAACAAGCGAACGAAGCGATAGAGAGTCACGTAAACCCCACTGATGTAGAACGAGTGAGTATTAATATGCACGCGGCGATCGAGCATTTAGAAAAAATTAATATTGGTCACGATATGGGTTTGCTAGACGTCGAAGAATGCATTCAAGACACCCATCTCGTATTAATGGATAAACTGTTGAAAAAGGAAAAACTCGGGCGTTTTTCGACCGAGAGAAGGTTTGCGGGAACGGATCACGAATACCCGCGGTTTAGCTCCGAAGAAGAGGCGTACCGAGAACTTCTAAAAATAACCGACCAGTATAACGAAAGTATTGATTACATTAAGGAAAGCGCCTCTCTCGATTCTGCTAAAAAGTTTACTCTGTATTTCAAGTGCGCCGCTTGGATTTTACACAGATTTGTGGCCCTTCATCCCTTCGCAGACGGAAATGGGAGGATGTGTCGACTACTCGCTAGCCATTGCCTTTATTTGATCTGCCCATTCCCGTGTCCTATTTATAATATACGAGCACCGAAAACGCGAGATACCTACTTAAGTGCTGTGATGGAGGCGGAAAAATCGTTAGCGGGGCTCGGCCTTTTAACCGCTTTACTAATCGAAAGCGCCTGGGATTCTTTTAAATACGTTTTTAAATTAATGGAGCAAGAAAAAAATAAAAAAAAATTATAAAGGCTAATAATGACAGGATCAAATGAGAGGAATAAGTAAATTGTAACACCAATTTTAAATAAAATTTGATTTAAAAATATTTTTTTAACCTTTTTTTTTATTTTTATACAGGATATATATATATATATATATATATATATTTTGATTGTTTTCATTCAGCACTTCATTTGAAGTCGTCTTTCTCGAAAAACGGTTGTAAATAATTTCACTTTTAACAAAAATGGAGGACGATAATATTCGAAAGCCAGAAATCGGCAAACGGCGTCTAGAAACCAGTGGAATCTTGCAAGGTTTAAAATCACACAAACCCAGTGACGGTTCAGAAAACTCTTCTTTCCCGTCTGATGGGGACGAGGGGGCCGCAACAGGCGTTCTCCTGAAGCGAACAAGAGGTGTTAAAAAAACTCGTGATCAGAAAAATGAAAACGCGAGAAAACTTCGTCAGCAAAGAAAAGAAGAAACGAAAATGCTTTATGAGGTAAATATTCAAACGCACACGGGTTTCTATCTATCTGATCTTTCTATCTATCGTATCTATATATATATATATCTATATATACTATAATATATATAATATATATATATATAATATATATTATATATATTATATAATATATAATATATATAATATACAATATATATATATATATAATTCTTTTTAAGTGCTATGAATATGAGAAAAAAAGAAACGAAGAACTAAAAGCAGAAGAGCAACGACTCCTTAACGAAGAAAAGTTCTTAAAAGAGCAATACTCAGACGATTAATAAAAATAAAATTATGTTTATCATTAAAAATTAAGCTTCTTTGACTCAAAAATTATAAAAATAATAATTCAACATATTTTTCTGCGAGTATAAACAATCCTCATAGGAAATTAAAACTATCAACCTCATTTATTGTTAGGGTTTATTGGCAAACTTTTATACACGAAAAAAAAAATAATGAAAAGAATAATACATATTATCAATATAGACGAAAATCGATCTCTTCTTTCTCTCAATGATCCATGATAACTATTTCCAAATAGTATTTGTTGAAGTTGAAAAAGTTCAATTCTCTTCTCTAAAAGAGAAATGTTGTCAAATTTTTTCTCGAGTTCCTCCATTTTTTGCAACATATTATTTACTCCCTTGTCGTATTTTTCGCTAAGATTATTCACGCCATCGTCGTATTTTAAGGTTAGACTATTCACGCACTCAACGTATTTTTTGTTTAGATTATCCTCAAAATCGGTCAACAATTTCTCGTCAGTCGTATTCGGGGCGGTTCCTGTTTTCATTCTTCTTGGGTTGGTTCGAGCGTTGTTGATTTTTTCCGCGACGTGATCTTCAGATGTGCGTTTTGGGGCGGAATTTCACGATTATATACGTTCGTTCTGAAATTGAATATTATATTTTACATATTTTAAATATATTTATATCATTAAAAATAAATTTTTTATCAATAAATTTTAAATATTTGATAAAATAAATTATTGATCGAGTTATTATATTTTTTTGCGCAAAGATACTTCTATATTTTGGACGAATTAACCAATGTAGTACCGAAGGTTTTTTTTTCACAATTTTATCGTTTCTCGAGATGTATAACACCGGATGTTTTACGATGGAAGAAACAGCTAACTAACTGCTTCCTGCTAAAAAAATATTTGACCGGACTAAACGTAGGAGAGATCGTGCTAAAATTGAAAGGGCTTCACTCACCGTTGGATTCAGATGATATATATATATTATAGAGTATTTAGTAAATTCACAAAATTGATACGCGCCGTAGAATGCGAATCAAAAAGAAAGAGTAATTTCGAAATGGATATTCCTGAGCCCGATGTGTGTGGCGTAAAGGATCCAGAGAACGATAATGAAATTAATCTTCGCCCC
>JABUQX010000195.1:0-2500 GCA_015478945.1 Trachelipus rathkii
AGATATATATATAAATATATATATATGTATATATATATATATATATAGTATATATATATATGTAATATTTATAGTATTTACAAGCTTTACACAGTCAAGGTTCTACGTTTTAATATTTGACCATATCAGGTAAATTATATTGATTAACATGGGCTGGTATGAAAGATAATAAATTATATGCGTACTTTTGTTTCAAAAGACTTTTTGTTAAATTTCCCAAGCGCATAAACGCGAAGCCAAATTAATATTTCCTTATATCCTGCTTTATGGAAAGGAAAGAATTTGCTAGGAAATGAAAAAATGAGGAGTTACAATAACTAAAAAAATATGCTTAAATAGATGGCTAAAAAGACATGAAAGAGGAAAAATTAAATTGCTACATGTTAAAATAACTTGAAAAAATATGACTGCTATAAAAAGTAAAGGTTTATATAGAATAAATTTGTCAATTTCCTTTTCAATAATTTGTTTATCATTATTATTATATATATATAAATATATATATATATATATATATATTATTATCATAATATATATATATATATATAAGTATATATATATTATATATATTATTATATTAATATATAATACTATATATATATATGATATATATTAAATATAGTATATATTTATATATAGTTATATATATAATATTATATTATATATAATATAATATTTATATATATTATTATATTATTATATATATATATTAGAGATGATAGGAGAGAGTCGAGACTGATGCTAGGATTGAGAGGAAGGATGAGAGAGGCATGAAGAGTGGTCGATTTATGTTTTTATTAGTAGTATATACATAGTATATATTATATTATTAATATATATTATTATTATAGTATTATTAAGGTGTATAATATATAATATATATAATAATATATATATATATATTATATATATAATATATAATATTTAATCATAACATTGTGTGAATAAAATAATTGTACCTGTTTCGTGAGAAGAAGTACCGTAAATTTATTCATAGTTTCGAATTACAACATACCATATAATTTTAAAATGACTTTTAACTCTGTTTTCATAAGTTGCAAAAAATTATTACATTTCATACTTTTAAGGCAACAGTATGGCAATTAAGGTAACCATCTAATTAAACAGTCCCTAAATTATTTAAAACTACAATTATATTACTGTATTTATATATATATTATATATTATAGTAATATATATATTATATTATTAATATATATATAATATATATATTATGATATATTAATATATAGTATATATATACTATATATATAGATATTATATATATATATATAGTATATATATATATATAATATTATACTATATAATATGATATAATAATATAATGATATATATATAATATATGCATATATAATATATATATTAGATATATATATATATATAGTATAGTATATATATATATTATCATAATTGATGAGAAATATCTGAATTCGTTTAGGTTCAACAATAAATTACTTGGATTTAAAATGACAGCTGATTCAACTTCTCATGGATGACATCAGATGGCGAATGCTAATTGGAAATTGGAAGAAAGACCGCTACCTTTCATATTATTATTATTGAAGTATGCTCTCTTCTCTCCTCCTTCTCTCTCCTGCATCTCTCTTCCGGTTCTTCAATTCTCTCGATCTCTCTCTCTTCTCTTTCTCTTCTCTCTCTCTCTCTCTCTCCTCTCTCTCTCATTCTCTCTCTCTCTCTCTCTTCTCTCTCTCTCCTCTCTCTCCCTCTCTCTAAGAAGATCAATTCTTCTTTCTTTTTCTTCTCCTCATCTTGGAACCACCTAACCAAGTTATCCCTAACTGAGTTATTTGTGGGGATGTCTCTTTCTTCCTCCGGCGCTCTCTTCTCTCTCTCCTTCTCTTGCATTATTGAAAAGGTATATCCAGTTTAAATTTTTACTTTTCTCATTAGTTGTGGTAATTATAATCTTAAATGATATTGATGTCTTTATTTACAAATTGAACCTAAGGTTGTAATTAAGTAATAAAAGCATAATGCAATGACCCTGCTATACTTATACAAAGGTGGAGAGCTTTGATTATAAATTGTATGGTATAAAATTAAATCAGATCTTCAAATATAATCTCAAATGATTATATATATATAATATATGTATATATTATATATATATATATTATATATATATATATATATATATATATATATTCGTATAAATATATATATATATAATATATTATATATATATATATATATATATATATATATATAATATATATTATATATAATATTATATTATAATATATTATTATTTATATATATATATATTTTATATATATATATATATATAATATATAATATGATATAATATAATATATATAATATATTTATATATATTTATATATATATATATATATATATATATATATATATATTATATATATTGAAGTGTATATTTTTTTAAAAAAATATTGCGAAATTCTAAATTTTATTCTTATATAAAAGCGCTCCGATAGCGTCA
>JABUQX010000195.1:15000-17500 GCA_015478945.1 Trachelipus rathkii
TCGTTGTTCATTTTCCTTGTGGACTGGTTTCAATGTTATATATATATATATATATATATATATATATATATATATATATATATATATATATATATATATATATATATATATTTTTTTTTTTTTTTTTTTTTTTTTACAGTTATCACCACCACTCACGGGCAAAGCCCTATTCAAGGAGGGGGTGTTACACTCAACAAAATTTCAACTAACGCAAATTACGCAGATGAGCACGACGCGGGCTTTAAAGTGAGGGAGATTAAATTGAGTAGGAAACACAGAAGATTGAAGAGAATTCCACAGAACAGAGGTGGCAGGAAAGAAGGAGGCACCGCAGCGAACTAGTCTGGAGTTGCTAATATCAACACAAAACTCATGTGCCGACACAGCACCCTTTGTGCTACGAGGGCGTCTTAAAGGAGGTGGCACGAGTGGAAAGTTCCTCGAGCACTCTGCCGCTACGGTACCTATAGAAAAGAAATAAAGCACCAACATCGCGCCGCAAAGATAGAGGGTCAAGTGAACTAGAAAGTACAGGACAGTTTATGTCTTTTTGCCTTTGACTCGACCCTATCCAAAAGCCGGGTGAAACCTGAGCCCCCAGATATGAGAGCAGTACTCCATACAAGGGCGGATGAGACCCTTGTATAACTGGAGTAACTGTGAAGAACTCGCAGTCTAAACAGAACTCCAGTTTCTTTGAGGCCGCCCTAGCAACCATTGTGATGTGAGGTTTCCAAGATATTTTTTTGTTTATGTTAAGGCCAAGGATGTTTATATTGTCAACAGGAGAGACGAGAGAACCGTCGAAAGAGATAGGAAAGTTAGAAGGTGTCTTAGAGAGGGAGATTTGTAGAAGTTGGGTTTTTAAAGAATTAAATTTCACAAGGTTGCGACGACCCCACCCGGAAATTCTATCCAGATCAGCGAGAATGGAGTCGGAAAGATTAAGACGAGAGGCAATTCTAGAAGTGAAAGAAGGAGCAGAATTGAAATGAGTTGAAGAATGAAGGGTCGAGTCATCGGCATATGAGTGGATAGAGTTAGATGTGCAGACGAGAAGATCATTAATGAAAGCAGGAATAAAGTAGGAGATAAGACAGAACCCTGAGGAACACCACTATTGACAGAAAAGAAGAAGAAGTCGCCCCATCAACAACAGCCGATATTGAGCGATTTGAAAGAAAGCTAGACATAAGTAAGCAAAGAGAAGGAGGAAATCCAAAGGAGGGGAGCTTGGAGAGCAGTGACGCGTGCCATACCCGGTCAAATGCTTTGGATAGGTCAAGCGCCACCACGCATTTCTCCGGTAATTCCTAAGGGAGGAAAACCATAAATCTGTTAAATAGGAAATCACCAGTAGACCTCGAGCGCCGAAAGCCGTACTGGCGATCGGAAAGAAGGGAAGGAGATTCCAGATGGTCTAAGAAATGAGAGTTGAGAAGGGTTTCAAAGATCTTAGATAGAATACAGGTTAGAGCTATAGGGCGATAGTTAGAAGGATCAGAGCGGCTTCCTTTTTTCGGAATAGGTTGGACATATGCGCGCTTCCAACACTGAGGGAAAGTGCTAGTATTGAGGCATAGAGAATATAGTCGAACGAGAGGAGGCGCCAGCACGGAAGCACTACCTCAAAACTCGGGGAGGAATGCCATCCGGGCCACCCGCCTTCCAACGTTCATAGATCTCAGGAGCCCATGCACCCGATCAAATGTAACCACAGGGACATAGGGCACCTGAGAGGAGAAGGAGGAGGAAGAGGAATGCTAGAATCGTCCAGGGTTGAGTTAGATGAAAATAGGAGGCCGAAGAGATTGGCCTTATCAGTTGGAGAGTTAGCAACAGAACCATCAGATCGAATAAGAGGAGGAAAGGTAGATTTACAGAAGTTGTTGGAGATGTTTTTGGCAAGAGGCCAGAAAGATTTATCAGTAGGAGAACCAAGGAGGTTAGCGCACTTTCGTTTGATGAAAGCCCGCTTTGCTCGTCGAAGAGTATCCCTGCAACGATTTCTAGCTGAATGAAAATTAGCGAGAGTGATAGGAGAACGAGAATTTTTCCACTCCCGATACGCATTGTCTCTAGCCTGAATGGCCAGAGAGCAATTACGATCGAACCATGGATTATGAGGAGAGAAAGATTTAGTCGAAGAAGGAATAAACCTGCTCATCCCATCAACGATTACAGCTCCCACCTTGTCGGCAGAAGCCGAAGCGTCACCAGAGACAAAGCAGTCATTCCAATTATAGTTAGCGTAGAAGCAGCGCAAAGCCCCCCAATCGGCCCGATCAAAGTGCCAGAAAGAACGCACAGGCAGGATGGAGCTGTTGGAGAGAAAGTATTAAAATTAAGAGATATAAGGTTGTGGTCAGATTTACCAATAGGAGCGAAGGTGGTGTATTTATAGAGAGAAGGACTAGTGGTGAAACATAGATCAAGTGTGTTCAAGAATTGGTTAGGACGATCCGGAATGTGTGTTGGTTCTTTAATTAGTTGCTCCAGA
>JABUQX010000195.1:22500-25000 GCA_015478945.1 Trachelipus rathkii
CCCCAGTCATTGATAGTAACCCTCCTTCTATACATTATATACAGTCGGCTGGGATGATGAGTTTCTGCTATGTATTCATCACCTGCAGTCTGGGGTTCATCTCCCCTGCACTCATTGATGACGGATTATTACTTGTTGGGCTGAATGTGACTGAACGTTCAGCGTCTCGCGTTTTGCACAATCTAGATAGATATAATTCACCACCATGTATATATAGTATATATATATATATATATATATATATATATATATATATATATATATATATATATATATATATGTATATATATATATATATATATATATATATATACGGATGTTGGGATATTGCATACATGTAGAGTTCAACTGTATCACCGTAACACCTAACCTGTTCGCTGAGGTCTTCTGACATAATGCGACTGGGGATGTTGATCTCCAGGGGCATGGGAAAGCCCCCGCCATCGGCATGAGATCTGAACCGTGAAGTGTAGAATGTCTGACTGAAGACTGGGCCTTTTCCCCGAACCTAGCACACCCCCGATGGTCCCGGCGACGCTGACATTAGAGAAATTTCCATATGACTGTCCATGCGTAACCTCGGTTCTTGCATTAACATTCGAGCACTAACGTTGTAAGAATATATATATATATATATATATATATATATATATATATATATATATATATATATATGAAGTCATGTAAAAAAATATATATATATATATATATATATATATATATATATATATATACCGGAAAGGAAATACCTCATGGCTCTGTTGCAGATCGTTAATGCTACGCACGTTGTGATCTGCCTCTGAGCTGTACCGTATCCTCTTAGGCCTCTGACTGTATTCACATGATCTGGGGGCAGAGGGCTGATGAGGCTGGGGGTTCCACACGTCACCCTGCTAGTTTCGCCATAAGATCTGGCATCCCCTGATACAATATCGCGACCAGGTGCTATTGATAGGTAGGAGTAGTAAATCATCGACATTTCGAATTACCGGTGTCTGATGAATCTCTGTAGATGGTTCAATCTGCACAGGACTCGACACTCGTGCAGGGCTAGCGTGATTTGGTCCACCTTCACCCGCTGTGTAGTGAAAGTAGTTGCTGGTCAGGTGGAGTTCGAGAGGAGAGGGATCCCTGACGGCAGATCCTAATATGGAAAGGAGGATATATATATATATATATATATATAGCATATATATATATATATATATATATATATATATATATATATATATATATATATATATATATATATATATATATATATATATATATATTCACAGCAACAAATACTTGAAAGGGGGGTGAAAGAACCGTAACTTACATATGGGAATCCTTTGAGCTAACGACGGCTCCAGAGCCCTACGCCTCCGGGTAAATAAGAGCATTTATATTAGACCGTCCACTACTCATCGCTGCATCATATGTCTCTTGGAAATAATCTGTATTAAACACCTGCGCCCTGTGGTGCAATGACTAATCTAATGTAAATATATATATATATATATATATATATATATATATATATATATATATATGTATATATATATATATATATAGTATATATATATATATATATTATATATATATATATATATATATATATATATATATATATATATATATATATTTTTTTTCTATCCCGTATTTATAAAATAATATATATATATATATATATATATATATATATTATAAGTATATAAATATATATATATATATATATATATATATATATATATATATATATTTATATTTATATCTATATATATATATATATATATATATATATATATATATATATATATATATCTGCATAACTAATAAAAAAAACTATTTTAAATGGTGGTTTCACTCTCATACCTGGGTATAAATAATAGCGCTGTTGATATGTGTACTTTATCACAGAGGAAATTATAAACAATTCAACGATGAAGACTGACTTGCATCTAATTCTTTAATAGTCACTATCTTAGTTTATCAGCGTCGAACACGTCATGTACAGAGGCCGTAAATAATACCACGCTTGTATTTGTTTGTTTCGTTTTCTGTTTCATTTTGGGTACAATATCTCAAGGCCAACGGCCTCGGGGTAGAACTTTCATCGATAACATTTATACCTTTCTCTCTCTCTCTCTCTCTTCTCTCTCTCTCTCTCTCACTCTCGGAAAAAGAGTATTCTTGAAAGGGATGGGTGCATCAAAGAGAGTTTAAAAATAATAATAATAATAATAATAATAATAATAATAATAATAATAATAATAATAATAATAATAATAATAATAATAATAATAATAAGAGGAAGAGGCAGAAGAATGGAAAAATGAATCGAAAAAAGTTCAAAGTTAAATCGGAGGGTTGATAGTAGCTTTCATGTTGTTCTGTTTGTCTTGTTGTCATGGCGGTGTCTGTTGTTGTTGTTGTTGTTGTTGTTGTTGTTGTTGTTGTTGTTGTTGTTGTTGTTGTTGTTGTTGTTGTTAGATGAGGATCCTGGCTGGGGTTTGTT
>JABUQX010000195.1:35000-38334 GCA_015478945.1 Trachelipus rathkii
CCTACTGGAAACGAAGCATACCTGTTGCCGTTGTGTACAACACACACTTTAAAATAGCTCTTGGAAGTGTCAATAAACAGTCGCCACTCACCTGGCATCGATTGCTGGGAAAGTCCCATAGGCGAGTAGTAGGCCTGAGCAACCTTCACTGCGAACACAAAGGGTTACCATCCTGGACTGGAAAGAGCCTCCGCAAGCTCTGCTTCTCTGTTACCGATAAAATGTTTTACTCTTTGTTTTGCACATGTGGGATTCCAAGTAGTCATTTTTCATTGCAACACTCCGAAGCCAACAGCTCCAGAGACAAAACCTTTCGGCAAATACAACTCCTCATTTACAAGATCGATTTCAGTTCACCCTGGGTGAACAATGACGGACCCCATTCCGACTGTATTTCAGATGGATTATAGACATCATCCAGGTCATATGGCATCCATACATGTAGACGAACTAAAGTTACCACATGCTTCGCCGAATATCGACCGCAGCTTAAACTTGCTGCTACTTTGTAGATATATGGCAGAGAAGGTAACGTCCTATACAGCCCTACGTCAGTGCGCACATGAACTTTTGTCATTCCTAGGAAATAATGCAAAAATAGGGGATCCTATGATTGCACGGAAAACGGGATGTGTGATTTACAGCAAATCCCGAGAACTTTTAAAAAAATAAAAATTTGTATTAATTATATATGGGAATTAGCACCTCCCCCGAAAAACACAAAGGCCCCCGCCGAATTACTATGATATATGCTAACAAAAAGTCAACCATTCAAGAAAAATTTCACATTTTTTTTATGTCTGACCAGTGTAAGTTTTCTTATTTTTTCCCTAAATGGTAACCCGAAACTGAAAGTAACTATTCGCCGAATAGCCGAAGTGATTATCTCGGGCCGAATATTCCGGATATTCGGGCCGCAAATACTTTTATTAGCCGAAATATTCGGAGGTATTATTCGGCTTTTTTCACTATTCGGCCACCCTAATATATATATATATATATATATATATAATATTATAAATTAAAGATATATATATTATATATATATTCATATTATATATATAATATATATATATATATATCATATTATAGTTATGGGATTGCCGAATATTCGGTATAGTATTCAGGTATTCGGCCCTATTCGGCACAAAATACCGAATATTCAGTATTCGGGCTTTTTGCCGAATATTGAGCTTTATAAACAATACAATTACGTGAACATAAGGGAAAGTTATTTCAATTTAAAATTGAAATTTTAGATAGAAACTTATTTTCCCAAAAAAACATTAAAATAATGGCCAAATTTTTTGTAGCCATTATGGCGAAAATCTTTGTCAATTGTCAGATCCTATAAGGGCCTATAAAATTTAGAATTTCATTTAGTGATCACTGGATAATGGGACCAAACATGGAGTTAGCTGGTATAAGGAGAGTGCTTTGCTATCAATTTTAATGTTTTTTCCACATGTTGAAAACTGATTGCATTCACGATTCATATTGATGTCAGAAGTCGTGTTTAAAGTATATTTTAGTTTATTGCCAGAAGGCATATCCTCTCATTTCACCATTCAGCAACGGCAGCTGCAAAGCTTAAAAACTTTACAGGATGCGAGCTGAATGTCATAAACAGCCATAAATTAATTCAAAACGTTTTCACACGCTGGAACAGAACTTATTGATATGCTTAAAGATTGTTTGAACAAAAAGTTCCCCTATCCATATTCGATGCTGAATGGTGCTGAATGCAATCAGAAAATGTTTGACTGATTTTCAGTGGCCAGCGAAGATTATTCCATTTACTTTGAGCCAATTTGACAACATCACTAAAACAAGAATTAAACGTGAAGTAACAGTTTCGCCCAAGTGATCCCTCCATTTTAGCAATAAATCTATTTATTAAATAATTTTGCTATTTATTAAAAGCAAAAGCTTCAAGGAGTGGATAATTACACTCGTTGAAAAGCTTAAGAAATCAGTAGAAAAAAAGACCCTTCTAAGTTTCTTATGTGATAAATCTTTGTGTTGGTTTTTGTAGCAACGTACTTGTCTTAGATCTGCGGACTTCAAGGCTCAATTTTTCAACAAAATGAATTCAGGATGAATCCCAGTAAAAAATATGGTTCGATGGGCAGTGGTGAAAAAATGCATGAAAATTTTCTGCTTACGCATGATATACGTAGTGGGGAAAGTTGAAAAGACTGAAGGTTCCATTCTTCACTTTAATGGCATTTGCTTTTTAAAGATTATCTCATTAAAAATCGTCCTACAGAAAAGAAAGTGAGAGTGAAAAAAAAAAAAGTTCCCATTCTTCTGAGTTCTGACGATGTGATTATATTGTACATAAAAAGGTAAAAGGCTACATACGGAATTACATCCAAAGAATAAAACAGAAATATCTATAAAGTTTGGCCTACTTTGGACCAGTTGTGAATTACAAGATTATTCCCCTTCAATTGGTGGAAAAACACAACTGGAAACAGTTTTATGAATTTGAAAAACTAGCAATAAAATACCTTTCAGCCCACCGTCATCAGTCGAAAGTGAAAGAATATATTAGGTACAGGAGAGGGAAATATTTTATGAAGCCACAAAAAAATAGGTTATCCCCTGAAAATGGAGAGAAACTGCTAATGTTCTGTCATTTAAACCTTAGAGCTTATCAAATGAGTTTAGTTTTAATACTTTTAACTACCCGAAACTTGTTCGAATTTCGATTTAATTATTTTTAATATGTGAAATGGTTTGTTTGCTATAGGTAAAAAATAGTTATTTTACTTTTTGTTTATTAACTTTAAAATTATAAGTTTTCTTTATTTTTCCCCTAAATGGATGATCCGGAAACGTTTCGAAATAACTTTTGGCCGAATACCGAATACTTACCGATTATTCGGCACATCCCTAATATATTAATATTTATATATAATATATATTATATAATTTTAATATACTATATATTATTTATATTATATAATATATACTATAATTAATATATATATATATATTATATATTATAATATATATTATAATATATATATATATATATATATACACAAGGCTAATTGTAAAACAAGGGGAGTCAGGGGGTTTCAATCCCTGAAAATTATTTTTAGCCAATTCAAAATTTTTGAATTCTTCTATGTCTCTTTAAAAATAATAAATAATAACCGCCTCCATGGAATTTTTAGGAGGTTGACTTGCACGAATTCTCATGCGAGAAGGACGCTGGCTTTCAATTCACTCCGCATAGCAGTCTTGGAGTTTTATCTTCCTGGGCAAGCCAAGAATTAAAACTCGACTGCAAGCACTGTTAGGTGCGCTGGTTTGGAATATCTCC
>JABUQX010000196.1:0-5000 GCA_015478945.1 Trachelipus rathkii
TGTCAATCACTATATACAGAGTACACAAAGTCTAAAACATGCTCATGCAAATCCACAAAGCACCCTATAGCTTGTCAATAACTTATTTATACACAAAGTCTACAACCAAAATAAAAAACTAAAAACTATATCTAAAGTATATACTTGCTAACCACACTACAGCTTTAATAACTTTATAGTAACATGCAATTAACCTTAATAACTACAGTAACTAAGAACAAGCCAATTTGGCCTAGTCAAAATATACTATATGATATCGAAACAATCCATATACCTATCCAGTCCCTTCTTAAATGTTGCAATCTAGTTGCATTCAACAACCTCCTGTGGCAAACCATTTCAAAATTTAACAACCCTATTACTGAATGAATGCTTTCTTATATCAAGATGGCATGTTTTCTTCTTAATTTTCTTATTATGCCCCTGGTCACCTGTCCATGCTCTACTATGAAAATTTATTGGTCTCCGTATTATCAATAGATGTAAATATTTTGTGGACTTGTATCATGTCCCCTCTGAGAAATCGCTTTTCCGCAGAAAACATTCCTAACTCCTTCAGCCTCTCCTCATAGCTCTTACCCTCAAACCCAGAAATCATCCTTGTTGCTCTACGTTGCACTCTCTCTAGCATATCTAAATTTTTCTTTAAATAAGGGGCCAAAACTTGTGCGCAATACTCTATCACTGGCCTAACATAGCTATTATACAGTTTACTTATTACTTCCTTGCTCTTGTAAACAACATTGCGATTTATTATGCCCAGCATCTTAATAGCTTTATTCCTTGCTTCCAAACACTGATTAGCTACTTTCAAATTACTGCTTATAATCACACCTAAATCTTTTTCTTGGTCCACAGACTCAAGCCAATCCCCATTCATATCGTAGTCAAAACTTTTATTTGAGTAGCCTAGGTGAAGAACCTTATACTTTTAACTATTAAATTTCATTTGCCACTTATCCGCCCAATCAAGAAGTTTATCAAAATCATTTTGAATCTTTATACATCCTTCACTATTCCTAACTGAGGTGGCCACTTTGGTATCATCTGCAAACTTGGAAACCTTGCATTTAAGTCCCTGGTCTAAATCATTTATATATATATATATGAGGAACAATAGTGGCCCCATCACTGAACCCTGTGGGACACCACTCTTCACTATTTCCCATGATGATTTATTGCCATTTTGTTGTACACACTGTTTTCTATTTCACAACCACTCTTTAATCCAACCATGTACCACTCCACCTATACCACATTGCAATAACTTCTTCATCAGCCTTATGTGGGGAACCTTATCAAAAGCTTTGCTATAGTCTAAATATATAATATCAACTGGATCTCCTCGGTCAATGCAGTCAGTAATGTATTCCATGAATTCTGAAATTGTATCTTCTAAATATTTCTCTATATGACCAGTTATCATAATGTTAATAAATTTTCTGTGTTTCAAGAGTGTGAATATATGGAAAAAACAAATATCAATATCATAGGCACCAATTGCAACTATTACTGCCATATATTACAAACATTTTTCATGCAGTAATAACACTGCACGATAACTGTAATTTTGTAAATCACAAGAATGAAACTAAAATTATTGTAACTGTACGCGAGACTATTTTTTTCTTGAGAAAAGGTGCAATATATATATATATATATATATATATATATATATATATATATATATATATATATATATATATATATATATATATATATATATATATATATATATATATATTACATATATACATAATAATATATATATATATATATATATATATATATATATATATATATATTTACCATATAGATATATAAATATATATAAATATATATTTATATATAAATTTGTATAATATATATATATATATATATATATATATATATATAAGGTATATTAGTTATTCGGGTGTTTTTAAATATTCGCATTAACGTTCGCAAATATAAAAAAAAAATTATTTGCATTCGTACGCGGACACTTTGAATATGAATAGAAAATGTTCTGATGGGACTTGTTAGAAAATTTAGCAACTTTTGTGAGAAATTGTTTAGAATGAGTTGACTAATGCCGTCTCAAGGTAGTGACAGTAATTTGAGTCCCAATCGAAATCTAGCAATATTAATTATTTATTGATAGGCTCGTACTTGTGAATATATTCGATCGAAATCAACTGTTGAAGCAATTCCGCAATAGCATCCTTATCCAGTGTGGTTAGGGATTACTTCGATATTTTTTCCATGACATCGCAAACCGTACACTTTGCAATCGTAATTATTCTCGGAAAGGAAGAATGATATCTGGGTTAAGAACTATCTAAGCAGCAAACACAAGGAAAATGTAGAAAGGAAAATGAGTAAAAGAGTAAAGGATCTCAAATTCCAAGTTTAAAAATGAAGCAGATTACTCTTGAAGCTAATATAAAAATACAAATATATAGGACACTGAAATGAAAAATGATAAAGGATGGATATAGTAAATTTACAGAAATTATAGTAATGGAAGATCTTCTGTTTCGTCATGTTGAAATTCTTGGCTTTGTACAGCTAACGAAAGTATCGGTCTCTTCAACACACTACTCAAAAAAATACTACGGAGATATTATTTGAAAGAAAATGTATGACAGCGTTAAAACTAAAGTTTCAGAATTAATAACCTCTATCAAACAATCATCCAAGTTAGCTTTCTCCTCCGACGAATGGTCAGATACTCAATCAGCAGTTTCTTTGTATTCTCTGAGTAGTCATGCCGTTGACAATTATTTCAAAAGCCAAATTTTGTGTCGTGCTATGAACCTCTCACTGAACGTCATACAGGTGAATATCTCAGTGGCGTATTTAATGGAATGTTGGCGAAATGGAACCTATCCCCAGATGATGTTCACTGTGTCATGAGAGATGCTGGTGTCAGTATAGAGAAAATTGTTTCTTTCTTGAGTGAAGTGGAAGATTCAATATTGGAGATTTTGGGACCCCATTTAAGCCCTACCTAAAAATGGACTTAAAATTCTTAATTTGTAGAATTTTGATGGGGAAAAAAGCAAACTGCAGCTTTCTGATCTCTAGAACGTCATTTTCAATTTTTTGTGTCTGTTAGTATTGTTTCGGCATTTTCATTTGAACCTAATTTTTTTTACATTTTTTCGTATTAACTTCTACAATTTTTTTCGAAATAACTTCAAACTTGAAATATGCATAGATGGATCCATTACGCACAAAATGCACGAAGTAGTTTTTTGAGTTTTGGAAATTGTGCTCAGCAATGTCGAATTTCAAAACCTACTTTTTTTTTTAATTGATGAACACAATTTTCCAAAAACCAAAAAACTACTTCGTGCATTTTGTGCGTAATGGACCCATATATGCATTTTTCAAGTTTGAAGAATACGTAGTAATGCTCTGCTTGGACAGTAGAAGTATTCTCGGATTCTTCTTTTGTCTCGTCGTAGCGTAGTGGTCAAACACTTGCACGCTCATCTGCTAGGGTCCAGGATCGAATCCCAGCATGGTGAAAACCATGGGGTATTTACAAATACAAATTTGATTGCAGGGTTTGCATCTCACTTATACATAATAACCCCGGTCTTGGTATTATTATTCACCATGCGCGGCGACCCTGTTTAGCCCTACGTTCAGTGCAGGCAGGGAAGGAATACAATAATGTGTGCTCTCTTGGACGGTAGGAAGTATTTTGGATCTTTCTTTTTGTCTCGTTGTAGCAGCGTAGTGGTCAAACACTTGCACGCTCATCTGCTAGGGTCCAAGATCGAATCCTAGCATGGTGAAAATACATCATGGGGTATTTACAAATACAAATTTGATTGCAGGGTATTGCATTTCACTTATATATATATATATATATATATATATATATATATATATATATATATATATATATATATATACTATATATGTATATACTGCTATATATATATATCTATATATATCTTCCTGCTATATATAGTAATATATATGTATATAACTCATATATCTTTAATAATAATGTATATATATATTTATTTATATAGTATCTATCATTTGCTAATAATATTTAAAACCTATATATTTTTTAATAGGTATTTATATAATAAATAACTAATAATATATATATACCTATTTATATATAATATATAATATATATATATATATATATATATATATATATGTATATATATATGAAATATAGCGCTAATATATGTATATATGTATAATATCTTTAATTATAATAATAATATATATATATATATATATATATATATATAACAATAATAATATATATATATATATATATATATATATAGCAATAGCCAACCAATATATGTATATGTGCCCTGAACTCCTCTTGTTTGAGGGTCCTGGTCATCTTCAGAAACCCAGCAACCTCCACCGGGCAGAGCCACAGGTCTCTTAGGGAGGTGATCTGATGTGTTCTGTAGGGAGTGTGAATTGGGCAGTTCAGCAGGAGGTGGTTGACAGTTTCAGGCTCTGTTAAGCATCTTTGGCAGAGAGGGGATGGAGTTTCTTGAGGTCGGAATCGATGTTTGTATTCTTGGAGGTCCGGGTGATGCCCGGATCTCAATCTAGAGAGTGAGATTTGCATCTTTCGTGGAAAATTTCATCTAGCAAAAAATACTGTAACTGAAGGTAAATTAATATATATATATATGTATGTAATAATATAATAATAATATATATATATATATATATATATATATATCTTCTTCTAATATAATAATATATATAATATATAATATATATATATATTATATATATATAATATATATAATAATATAATAATAATAATATATAATAATATATATATATATATATATATATATTATATATATACTATATATATATGTATCAATATGTATATAATAATAATAATATACTAATAATATATATATATGTATATAAATAATATAATAATATATATATATAATATTAATAATAATAATAATATATATATATATATATGCATATAATTCCACATAATA
>JABUQX010000196.1:12500-15000 GCA_015478945.1 Trachelipus rathkii
CAAATCCATGACATCTAAATAAAGTTTCCTCTTCATCTCCCTAATTTTCTCACTCATTTGCAGCAATGTAAAAAAATTATCTATATATCTTTTACCACTTCCAAATGTACCTTGTTCTTTATCAGTCAACCCCTCAATAACCCGACGCACACTTTCTAATAAATTATTGTCACCATATATCTTTCCTACAACACAATAAACTATTTCCACTGTAACTTCTGCCGTTCCCCTTATCACCCATTTCTTTATACAAAGTTTAAATATATCATCATCATCATCATCATCATCATCATCATCATCATCATCATCATCATCATCATCATCTACCTCCTTTCCCCGAAGGTGCGTCCCATACACCGGAAGCAGTAAAGGTGCAGAACATGACGCAAGTCGAAAAAAAACCGCCCCCTTTACACCCTTAAGTGAGAACTCGTCGCAGTCAGAAAATGCACCCTAAGGTTTCACGTGACTGCTACGGACCTCACTCTAACTGTGGTATCCCGTCAATGGGGATTTGTCCCCTGGGATAGGCCCACAAACATACCCCAAACAAAACCCAGAAATTCACTCCTATTATGCCCCTTTCTTCTCGCATCTGTCAAACTCACATTCTTCTCCTTCAGGCATTCCTTTGCTGACACAATCCACTTTTTCTTCGGTCTCCCACTCACAGCTATACATCCGCTTAACCAACTGACTATCATTCATCCTTTACATATGGCCAAACCATCTCGATGTACTTTCGTTTATTCTCTCACTTATTCCTTTTTTCACAACACACAACTCCCTAATGGGTTCATTCCTCATTTTATCAATTCTTCTCACACCTAACACGCCCCTAAAATTGTACATCTGAGCACTTTATACTTTAGATCTATACCTCTTTTTCGAGATCATAGTTTCCCCACTATACATTAACATAGGTAACAACATACCCTCATGCAAAAACTTTAGCTCACTCAAGGCTTTGTCCCTTTACATCCACCAACGATTTAATTGCATCAGCCACCTTCCTACCATTCACAACTTTCCTACTACACTCTGCATCATCCGTTCCCTTTTTATCCAACATATATCCTAAATGTTTAAACTCAGACACTTGTTTCATTTGCTCACCATCTAACGTAACTTCACATTGCAGACTCCCCTCACTCACTACCATGACCTTACTCTTAAATACATTTACTTTCAAACCCTTCCTTTTGCACATCTTGCCAAACCCCTCTACCAATCCTCTCAAACCCTTCAGATTCGCGACATAAAACAAAATCATCCGCGTACAATAAGTAGGGTACCCTCCACTCACTTCCATTCTCCATCATTCTAAAACCTTCCCCTGCCACTACTATCTCTAATTCTTTCATAACCCCATCTATATACAAATTGAATAACCAAGAAGACATAACTCAACACATCCCTGCCTCATTACTCTATTAATGTTAAACCATTCACTTTAAATTCCATTTATTCCTACACACGCTTCACTATCGTTAAACATACTTTTGATTCCATCCAGAAGTCTACCACCAACACGATATATCACTAACACGAGATAACAGAGCTTCCTTATTAATCCTATCTTACACCTGTTGCAAATCCATAAAAACTAAATGCAATTTATTCTTCTTTTCTCTAATTTTCTCAGTCATTTGTTTCAGTGTGAAAATTTGAATCACATATCCTCTATCACTTCTAAATGCACCTTGTTCTTTACCAATCAATACCTTAGTCACTCGGCGTACTCTTTCAACCAAAATACCAGCATATATCTTCTCTACAGCACTCAATAAACTAATTTCCCCTATAGTTCCCCTAATCCTCCTTATCCTTATATAAGAGTAATATTACTGCTCTCCTCCAATCCCTCGGAACTATACCCTCCATAAATGTTTTGTTGCACAACTTCCAAATCCATTCAATCACCATCTCGCCTCCATTCTTGATCATTTGATCAGTATTTCCAACTATGCCTCCAGATTTACTATTCTTCAACTTTCTCACTCTACCCATTACCTCCTCCTTACTAATTACTTTATCTCCAAAATACTTATTTCTTCTTGCACCATCAAACCCACACACATTTACGGTCACATCTTCGTTACTGTCAATGTTATGCAGATCTTCTCAAGTTCGTTTCATCAGTTACGAAAGCACCATCCCTACTCATTATTCTATGCAGATTCCCCTTACTCCCATTCTTAACCTTTCGTGCTTTCTTCCAAAAGAGCTTCCTATTCCCTTTTAAGTCCCCATTCATCCTCCCTCCAAACTGTTCATTTACCTCATTTTTTTCCATACGTATGCAATTTTTAGTCTTCCTTTTTTCCTCGAGGAAAAAGGAAGACTAAAAATTGCATACGTATGAAAAATAATGAGGTAAATGCCTTATGTAATTTCTGATATATATATATATATATATATATATATATATATATATATATATATATATATATATATATATATAATATATATATATATATATTTATATATATTAATTTTA
>JABUQX010000196.1:20000-37500 GCA_015478945.1 Trachelipus rathkii
ATCTAAGTGCCCAATTAAAATCATGGGGTTTAATTTTAATAGATCGAGCTGGGGTAATAGTAGCTTGTAAGATGGATGCT
Organism: Trachelipus rathkii; assembly: GCA_015478945.1. Taxonomy (NCBI): domain Eukaryota; kingdom Metazoa; phylum Arthropoda; class Malacostraca; order Isopoda; family Trachelipodidae; genus Trachelipus; species Trachelipus rathkii. Next base: position 20,081 of record JABUQX010000196.1, read on the forward strand.
CGTCATTACAAGAGGGCTGATCTAATATGTCAAGTGAATATATTATTATAGGAATAGCTATGTCAAAATAGATAATTACTATTTATAGATGTATATTGCATGTGATAATAGATATGCGACTGTAAATTACGTATATGAATGGACTCAATTGTTTAATAGATACAGTGTAATTAATGGTACTCGGCAATATGTCTTGAGCCGGTTGACTGCCCTAATATCTGACAATCACACGTCCTGCTCGGACGGCTGCTAAAATAACAATCCCTCTTTCTCGGTTGATGCCTTGGAGGCGGCCCCTATAGGCTCTCATCAACCGTTACAAAATTCAAATCTTCAACACTCTTTATATTTAAAATGCTTGCACTACGTGGCATTTAGAAGCTGGGTTTTTTCCAAGCATATTTCAGAGATTGAGAGCTTTGCTCCCATACACATAGCTATGTATGGGAAGTAACGCACGTACATGCCTCACTCTCTCTCTCTCTCCTTAATATGCATCGGATAAAAGAAATTTTATTGGATCAAGGTGGTGACCTCGTGAGTGCTCCATCAAATAGATTTCAAAAGCAGATTTCTATCTGAGTTAATTGAAATATCTTTGAATTTTTTTGGCACACGTAACCTTACCTAACTCTATTACAGTCAACCAAAGGATAGAGGAAGGAAGACAGATGGAAACTATTTGAGGAGAATAAATTACAACTACTAAATATTATTTTTCAAATTTGTACTCAATCTTTACACTTGCAAAAATTAATATTAAATAACCTTTGACCTTATTATCTGCAAAAGAAAGATTAGTAAGATGTTATTTACATAAAATTTTCTTTCTCTCACATTTTTATTATATTTCTTTTCTTTCTATTTTCTACCTTGCTCTGACTCCACCAAATGATTATATATTTTAAGTTTGATTTTTTTTAAATTTCCATTTTTTTATATATATTTGTTCCATGCCTAAAAGTAAAGCTGTTGAATATACAAAAAACTTATGTAAATAAAAAATGTGTATCTCCCCGAACTACAAACCCCCCGAAAATTTCCTATTGATCGGATGAAAAGAAAAAATAATATTCGCAATTTTTTATTTTCAAAACCATTTTTAGTTGGGTTTGGAATTCGACCATTACTGGAATTTGATTTCAACAATCAAATATGTTGAAGAATCTTTGCCTCTTCTTTTCTCTCGGCCTCTACCAATCTCCCCGGTATATTCACATTTTGCCCAAAGAGCACCTGAGAAGCAGTGATACCATTTTCTGTTAAAGGAGACGTTCTTATTGCGAAGAGAGCAAAGGGGAGAACGGATACCCAATCATGATGCCTGAACTCGTCTTCAGTTAACATACAGCGTAAACTAGCTAGAAGCGTTCTATGCCTATTTTCTAATTTCCCGTTTACTTGAGCGCTTCCGACCGTGGTGCAGATATGCTTGGCACCTATCATTTTACATACCTCTTCAAACAGGTGCGCTTTAAAACATCCTCCATTATCACTGAGAATTGTGTCAGGCACCCCCGTGAAAGGCAGTATCTCGTACAATAAAACTTTAATAACACTTTCAGCGTTCATCTCTTTCAGAGGAATAGCAAAAAGATAACTACTGTACCGATCGATCAAAGTGAACAAATATTTATACCCTTTGCAAGGTGGTAACTTTAATATATCAACATGTAGGACTTCAAACTTATACGTGACTTCCCGAAACTGGCCGTAGTTAGGACTAATAGTGCGTGCGCTTTTGTTTATCTGGCACTCTTTACAGGCCCTTATTATATTTTTAATTTGCGCATGCATTCTTTGAAAGACAAACTCCGCCTTTACCGCTATTTCTGTTCTTTTCACGCCCAGGTGACCTTGCAAATGAAAAGTTTTTACAACCTCATTTACACATTGATCCGGTAAGATCACTCTTGAGTAACACAGAGAGATGTCTAGAAAAACCTTTAGAATTTCTTTCTTATGCCAGAATTTTTGTTCAACCATTCTTAATCCACTTTTATCTCCGTTGGTGATTAATGACTTTATAAAAGTATCTTCCCTTTGTTTTTCACTTATATTCTGGTAATCAACGCTTTTTAAAAATCTATCTATAATTGCCTTATTACGCTTGTTGCATTCAGTTATCATATTTACCGTTTTTACTTCCAGTAATCCCATTTTCTCTCTTATGTTATTATCCCCTTCTTCTACCTTTTATTTTCCCTTTTCATACCTGGTCAATAAATTCCTTTCTACCTCGACACACGCCTCGAGGTCCATTTGTGGTTTTTTAAAGTTCTGAGTGCCTTGTTTACCATTTTCCTCAAATCGTGGGAAACTATTTTTATTGCTCTCCTTCGTAGTATAGGCTGTGGAAGTTAAAGGTTCCGTCAATGAACCATTTCAAGTATTTTTTCATCTCCTTTTTTGTTTGTTTGTTCGTGCGTTATTTGTAGATTTGGATTACTTTTTATTGCATATTCGTTCAATGGGTTATTTTTATTAGTTATTAATTTGAAAATAACCTTATATGAGCTCAGTAGTTTAAGTTGGCGGACTTGTTTAGCGTTCTGATTCAACATATCATTTGTTTTATTATATAACGTTAATAATTCCTTTATATGCGTGTATATAGTTATTTTTCGATCCACTAATAAATAACCAAATTTGTTAAACATTTTGTTTAGTATTAACAGTTGTTTAACTGATTGCGTTCATATTTCTTTCAGTTTTAGATTGTGTTGGTTGGATAGAATGCATTAGGCCACTCTCTTGAATCATTTCCGAGTATTACAAACCTGCTAATGTCGTTTGATGAGGCGCGTTGATGAAAATTTTAATGGGAGTTGAAGTGTCCGGATAAGCTAGCTTGCTCGCGTTTTATATTGCGTTTTGAACAGCAATAAAAGCTCTCTATGAACTCTCATTCCACAGTATTTTCTTTCTGGAATAAGAGTTCCCATTTAAATAGTCGGTTAATGGACTCATCAATTCTGCTAAGAAGGGTAGCCTTATTCAATAGAAGGACAGTCTCCCAATCAGTCCTCTCATTCTACTGATAGTCTGAGGTCTTTTATAAGCTAAAATTTCTCCGACTTTCTCGGATTCGGTACGGACCCCATTAGCGTTGATTACGAATCGCCTTAAAATACTGAGTTCCTCTACGGCCACATTTGGACTTCTTTTCATTAATACTGATAAATAAGTAATTCAGCCTCTTTCAATTTACCATTTCCACCAGCCTTTCATGCTCTTCAGCGGTGGCGGTGTATAGTAATATGTCATCGATATTAACGTGGCAGCTATTTAGGTCGGATAACAGTATGCTGACCAGCCTTTGGAAGGCGGCAGGTGATGATACGAACCCCATCGGTAAAGAAGTGTAAGTGTAGGTGCCAAGGGTGCTAGTAATGCTGAAAATATTTTTGATAATCGGGGTGTAAGGTATAGTTGTAAAAACCCTTTGTGTCATTTAATTCAATCTTTGGTGTAGTATTTACTGCCTTTTAGTGCGAAAATTGATTCTGTGGTAAGCCAAATATATCGACCTCCGTTCTTTTATTTAACTGTCTAAAATCTGTAATAAGTCTCACTCTCCCCCCCCCCTTTATCTAACACGCTAAAGGGCGCTGACCAGGTGGCATTTGATCGCTTTAAGACACCTGCGGCCACTAACTGATTTAATTCTGTTTTTGTAGCATCGTACAGTTTGTGTGGTATTCGTCTACCAGGTAATCGTATGGGGTTTCCTCGTATGATTGGTTTATAAGGGTAAGCACGAGCTAATTCTCTCAATATCCCTTCTGGTATGTCCCCCGATTTTTCTTTTACCCCCATTTCTGCCTCCCTTTCTACTCATTCTCTCGATTTTTTTTTTAAACTGCGACTTTTGTATGTCCACAATTATTGTTTTTGTTAATACAGATTTGGTTCTTCACGCAGAATTAGTATATTTAAATAATATATCATTTAGACAAAAGAGGGGACTAAAGGCAAAGATGGATGAATTTTAGGAGAAAATTCATGCAAAAGGTCAGGAGAAGGTCCATTTATATTTAATGTTTTTATGGAGTGATCTGGCCTTAACATTACTGTATAATTTGTATTTGGGTCTATTAGTAAATCTTTCTCAAAATTAATACCAAAACCATACAATTTCAGAAATGTTATTCCAATTATATTTAATTTTACATCGGCTACATAAAATTTTTGTGTATAAATTCTATTCAACCCAATGTCTAAATCTACATTAATATGATCATAAACATTTATTTTTGAACCATTTGCAGCTAAAATGTGCCCGATAGGCCGCTTTTGCCTATGAATGGGGCTAGCGCTGATCAGATCCACTTCGGATCCGATATCTATGGTATATAATTTATTACCTATTCTATTTAATACCTTATATAACTTAGAGCTAGATACATCCCCTTTGGAGAGAGGGGTGTTCTCTGTCTGTTCTTGTACGGCCGATATAAATTGTTCTCTGCTCAAATTAGAGTTTAAACAGGTACCAACCGTCTCTCCCAAAGCTCCGCGTTCTAAGCTCGTAGGCAATATACCCAGATCACTCTCATATTCATTACTCAAATAATTATTAAAAAATATATAACCTTCATTCAGATTATACTTATAAGTACACAATCATATCATCAGCAGATAAAGCAGTATTATCTAACAAAATTCCCTAACAAAGTTTCCAAACTATCAAAGATACCAGCATTTTGAACTATGAATTGATACAACATTTATCAAAGTCTCTTGCATATCAAATATAACATCATTTTGAACTATGAATAAACGTGGACATTAGCAAAATTCTCTGTCAAACATCATAAAATAACCTATCGATCATACAGATCAACGAATAAACGCAAACATAATTTATTTCCTGAACTAAAAACATATAGTATCACATACCTGACATACATTAAGCGTGAATAAACTATCGACATTAATAAGGTATAACAATCTCAAGCTTTACTATAGACAAAATGGTAGGTTTGGCAACAGCGCATCATACAGAGGTGATTTGGCAGGACTGTAAGCTTTCAATTATTATTATTATTATTATTATTATTATTATTATTATTATTATTATTATTATTATTATTATTATTATTATTATTATTATTATTATTATTATTATTAGTAGTAGTAGTAGTAGTAGTAGTAGTAGTAGTAGTAGTAGTAGTAGTAGTAGTAGTAGTAGTAGTAGTATTTAATAATCATAACAAAGTTTTAATATCTGTAAAGCTAACATAATATCACCTAAACTAAGAACATAACATACCATACATACGAATAAACAGTCAACATTAACAAAGTACACTCCTTAATATCAGTAAAGTAACTACCACAGCATCACAAAGCGTAACCTACTCCCTTACACCCCTACAAAGAAACTAACTATCATACGTACCAAGGTTTGATGCTATATGATACAGGTCGTCAGTTAGGCTTACACTGTAGGCTTATCATTAGAGATACTTTCATGTTTATACAAAGGCTTTCATGAATGTGCTCACTCATCAGCATAATCTCAATCTTTACTATACATAACCGAACAATTTTCAGCGACGAGCCCCACTACATGGAGATCACCCCCAGAGAGATGCATGAAGATCCATCTCGGGGTACCCCGAAGGGGGTGTAAGCGGCAAGGGCACAGCCCTTTGGGCTGTGACCTTATGTAACCGCTTTCTAAAATAGAACTAAAATATATTAAATCTTGATTTGTGAAAAAAAACTAACGTGACAAAGATAAATGGAGCTGGTCATTTTCAGAATCAGTGCTACAAAACATGATAAAATCACCGATCAATTACTTTTAAAGTATCGACATGTGTTATGATAACTTTAATTATATAATCTAGAACATCTATAACAGGTGATCGATTAATTGCTATCTATTTTACAAGAAGGCTAAAATTATATTTTTCTTGCAGAACTAGAAGATACATATTTTAAAATCTCAATATTTAAAACTGAAACCCAAAATAATATAAGTAATTGCATTTATTTTATTGGTCTAATTAGTAACATTGCCTTCGAAATTGAAAACATTCATATGTTAAGAGAGACGGTCACGAAAAATCCAATAAAATTTTTTATGAGTAAACATCGTATCTTTAAAAATCCCGAAAAAAAAAATGACTTAAAAAAATTATCATAAAAGCTTTAATTTTAAAGATATTTCAACAATTTTTCAACTAAAATACTCATATGATGTTTAGTAATATAATTCGTTTAGACATCTTATTTCAAAATATATTTTTTCAAAAAAAAAATTTTTTTTTTAAGAAAAACAATCAAGCATGGGTGACACCACCTTACATTGTATCCAAACATTGAAAATAAAGGTAATTCTGTTGAAGTGTGGAATAAAGTTTAGATTTTTCTTGTTGATTTTTTTGAGAGCTCATGTTTCAAAAAATAAAATGAGAGAAAAACACGATAAACATTTGGAAATTTTATTTCTGTTGTTAGACAGTAAAAAACACTTATTCTCATATATATATATATATATATATATATATATATATATATATATATATATATATATATATATATATATATATATATATATACTTATATATATATTATACTATTTATATATATATATATATATATATATACTTACTACACCCTGGCCCACCTCAATTGGTGCCACACTGCTTCCAGGAAGCCGGCTACCGCTCTTGGAGGCGGTTCACGAGTCCGAGAAGGGAAGATATAGAAGTCGACACGGGGGCGTCGAGTGGAGCACCCCAGGAGGTGCTCTATTGTGCTCGAGGAAATGTGACATCTGGTAGGTGGGAGAGGTGACATTGTCAAGTTTGAATCTATATTTATATTGTATGAGTTTTGTGGTGGTGACCTGATCTGATCGGGCGAGGTCAATTTGGCCTCTTCCTGGGCAGTGTTTCTTCTATTAAGGAAATTTTAGGAGGGGGAGTTTAATAAATTATTATTTGGACGGTTTTGTAGGTACGTGTTAGTAAGTTGTGTGTGAATATATGTAAGCCATGACCTATTGGGAGGAGGATAATATTGTAGATGTCATTATAGAATTTAGCTGAGGAGGAGGGTGGGGATTTCAGTCTGTGTCGGGAGGGGTTGGAATATTTGGTGACATGGGTGGGTTGGATTTAGAGTTTTTCGGGAATTGGGTCCCAACCATCTCCAGGTGGTTACAGATAGGAGGAAAGTAAGTCTCGTCATGCAAATGTTGGATGGGGCGCCAGTTTTAGTGCATCTGTGTTATTATTTTGGGGCGTTGTTTATTGTGATTGCTTAGTTTTTTGAGTTGGAATTTTTGACAGTGTAAGGGGAACCATGCGGGAAAGCGTATTTTATATTTGTTCTAAGGAGTTGTTTATAAATAGTGATGGTGAGTGTGTTTCCTATCACTGAAGTTGTGTTGGGATAGGGTTCGGAGGGTGTTTTAATTTCCGTTGGGTTGATGAGGTGATTTGGTCGATGTGGAGGGAGGTCATGTTGTGTATCATAAGTAAGTCCTAATATTTTGGGGGTTTTTGTTTAGGGAGAGGAGATTGTTGTTCAAAGAAAACTATTGGGTGAAGTGAGGATTGTTGGCGGTCGGTGGTTAGGAGGGTAATGGAGGGTTTTTGAGAGGGGAGGCGGTCATTCTGTTGGAGGCTAACCAATTTTCTAATTATTGTAAGTATTCTTGGGTGTGCAGAGTGGCTGTATTTATGTCTAGGATGTTGGGAAATGAGGAGGCTAGTCTTGCATATGGCCTGATTAGTTTGGTGGTTGGGGGAGTAGGGATGAGAGGCAGGTCTGCTGTGAAAAGATTGAGGAGGTATGGGAGAGAATGGCGCCCTGTGGGACCCCACTTTTTGTAATTTAATAGAGTGGGAGAGATTGTTTTTGTGGAGAACTTTGGCAAAACGGTTAGTGAAAAAATTAGAAAGCCATTTTTTGTCGTTATTTTCTAGGGGGGATTGAAGGATTTTTTGAATAAGAATGAAAGTGGGGACAGTGTCAAAGACTTTGTTAATGTCGATTGCTGTGAGAATGGATCTATGGGAGGGGGATTGGTTGAAGCCATTGATGATGTGGTGTGTGAGGGAGGTAAGGGCTGTAGTTGTGGAGTGGTTGCTTTTAAGAAGCCATGTTGGAAATCTGGGAATGCGATGAGAGGGGAGATTTTGTTAACATGAGTTTCTCTAGCAGTTTTACTGATGGAGCAGAGGAAAGAAACAGACGGTAAGACTAGGGCGAGGTGGGTCTTTTTAGTTTGACTTTTAGGGTATGAATGCTTGTTGTTTCCAGATTAAGGGTATATAGTGAGTTGCCAGGATTTGTTGAAGATTTCGTGATACGGAGGAGTGCTTTTTCACCAAGGTGTTTTTAGATGTAAGTTGGAGATTGAGTCTGTGGTCACTGTAGCTGAATTGTTGTTGAATTTTTGAGGTTTTGATAGTTTCTGAGATCATGTTTGTGTAAAAGGGAGTGGGGGGGTTGTGGCTTGAGAGGAAGTTTTCTGAGTTGTTTTTGTTTTCCTGTTATTGGGGTGGATTGGTTTGCGAGAGATATTGGCATAATGTTTGCTAGGCGGTCTGATTGTTGTTTTTGGAGAAAGAGTTATTAGATGTATATTTATATATATATATATATATATATATATCTGTATATACCTAGATATATAATAATCTATATATATAATATGTAGAATTATCTTTATATAAATATATATATAAACACATACTAAATATATATATATATACCATATATATATATATATATATACCGTATATATATATATATATATATATATATATATATATATATATATATATATATAATATATATATATTATATAACTATATATATATATATATATATATATATATATATATATATATATATATATATATATATATATATATATATATATATATATACTTAACTATAGCAAGTTAGGTACAGAGGATATGAAAGAGAGAGTTACTTCTTATTTTATTCTTAAGATTAATTAATATATAATATTCTTTTTCAAAATTGCTCAGTTTCAGCTTTGGGTAAAATTCTTTTACCAGCCAAAAGGAAAATAATAAATTTGACTAAGGTTTTTGCACTGTTTGAAAATTGTTCAGTACACTCTGGAAATATTTTTTTCACCTACAAAAAATATTTCTTTCAAAAATTTATACCCAGGCTCCGGCTCCGGCTCCGGCTCCGGGCTAAGACTATGGTTTCTGCACTATTTGAAAATTGTTCAGTACGCTCTGGCAATAATTTTTTCACTTACAAAAATATTTCTTGAAAAAATTTGTACCCATGATACGGCTCCAGCTCCGGCAAAGATTTCTGCACTATTTGAAAATTGTTCAGCACGTTTTCTGGCAATAAATTTTTCACCTAAAAAAATATTTTTTGAAAAAAAAATTATGCCGAGAGTCCGGTTTCGGCACCGACTAAGGTTTATCCACTATTTGAAAAAATTTCAGCACGTCTTCTGGCAATAAATTTTTCACCTAAAAAAATATATCCTGAAAAAATTGGCTCAGGCTCCGGCTCCGGCTCCGGCTCCGGCTCCGACTATGGTTTCTGCACAATTTGAAAATTGTTCAGCACGTCTTCTGGCAATAGATTTTTCACCTAAAATAGCATTTCTTAAAAAAAATTTATACCCATGGTCAGGCTTCGGCTCTGGCTAATGCTCCGACTCCGACTCTGACTCTGGCTCTTGCTCCAGCTCCGGCTCCAGCTCCGGCTCCGGCTCCGGCTCCGACTTACATTTCTGCGCTATTTGAAAATATTTCAGCATGTCTTCAGGCAATAAATTTTTCACCTAAAAAATATTTCTTGAAAAAAATTATGCCCAAAATCCGACTCCGGTTTCTGCACTATTTGAAAATTGTTCAGCACATCCCCTGGCAATAAATTTTTCAACTAAAAAGATATTTCTTAAACAATATTTATATCCATGATCCGGCCCCTGCTCCGGTTCCGACTCCATTTATTTGACTGAGTTAAAGCCGGAGCCTGGGTTAGAAGTTGCGAGAAAAAATAAAATTAGATTTTCTATGATTATAAATAAAAAAAAATTTGAGCCACAACCTGGAATTGCAATTTTTTAGTTCGACATCCCTCTAAATAAATTTCTGTATCTAAAATACCATTTAGAATTTCCAAAAATAATCACATCGTGATGTGCAGGAGGAATTTTTCTAATAATTTAGATAATAAAAAAAATTGAAAATTTTGATTTTGATTTGAAAAAGTAGGGGGTGTTAGGTTACTCCCTCCCCTTAAATAATTCTAGTGGGATAAACTAGGCTCTATTTTACCCTCGCAGCACAATCAACAAAATGTAAAAACTAAAAAATCTTGCAAATAAACAGTTCTTCTTTTCCATGTCGCAGTCAAGTAAGCTCAAAACATCTTCATTTAAAAACTACAAAGAAGAAGTATTTAAACTAAATATTTTACTGCATTACAGAGACCTAATATATTGCCGGTTATTTCTGGAGGTAGCAAAAGATGGCAACATCATACAACTGGTCCTTTAGCGTCAAGCGAAGCAAGAGAAGGAGAGGGGCTTTGTTTCGGTATGTATGTGTATATATTTTTACGCTACTATGTTATATATATATATATATATATATATATATATATATATATATATATATATATATATATATATATATATATATATATATATATATATATATATATATATATGGTATATATATATATATATATATATATATATAACATATATATATATAATAATAACAACAATATAACAACATATATATATATATATATATATATAACTATATATATAATATAAATATTAATATTATATATATATATATATATATATATATATATATATATATATAACCTTAACCATATATATAATATAACTTTCTATAATATATATTTATATATATATAACATACATGCTAACATATATATATATATATATATATTTTTCTTATATATATATATAACATATATATATCTTTATATCTTATATATATATAACTTAATATATATATATATATATATATATATATATATACTATATATATATATATATATATATACTAATATATATATATATATAATATATATATATATATATATATATATATATATATATATATATATATATTCTGTGTGTGCATTTGTGTGTTAAATTGAATTTATCTTTGTTAAAGATTTGTCTGCAGAACAAAAAGAAATTAAAGATTTGGCGCGAAAATTTGCGCGGGAAGAACTTTTACCAAGAGCTGCAGAATATGACAAGTCAATGGAATTTCCATGGGATCTAGTTAAGAAGGTGACTTTTTCTTCTTCTTCTTCTTTTTATTTTTAATTTTTAATTTATTATTTATTATTATTTATTATTTATTATTATTATTATTTTATTTTTATTATTATTTTATTATTATTATTATTATTATTATTATTATTATTATTATTATTATTATTATTATTATTATTATTATTATTATTATTATTATTATTATTATTATTATTATTATTATTATTATTATTTGTTATTATTATTGTTTATTATTATTGTTTATTATTATTGTTTATTATTATTATTATTTATTATTATTATTACCTGAGGTTATTAAGGATTTGCTTGAATCTTGACAACTGTGTATGTTAGTCGCACAATATTTCAGTAATGAGAATATATTGTAGCAGCGGTTCTTAACATTTCTTTATCACGAATCCCCAACACTTAATTCAAGATATAATTAAAAACTATCGTGCATCAAATATTTACTTTAAATTTCTAATAAGTTGTATTTTGATATTTGGAGATGGGCGCATATTGTATTCATATTAATTACAATATAATTAATGAGAAGATTGGTACTGCATTTCACTTACAAGTCTTGCGATATCGGGCTTGTTACTTGAAACGTATATTCTGTGTTCTGGCTCTATGTTTTTCAAACGGTTTCTATATTTATTTTTTATTCTTAAGATTAACCAGATCAAAAATGATTTCTCGCTCAAGTATGTCGTTAAGAAAAAAAAGTTCCGGAAAGTTTGCTTGTGGATAAGCCCAGAAATTTGGAAGGGACTCTTCCCTGAATGCAATTTCATAGCACCACCCATGAATATTTCTATGCCTTCTCTTCCTCTGCTGCTGTGAGCCCTTCTAGTTCATATTTAATAACTTAAAATGGATCTCTAATCCACTTTTTTCCTGCATTTGAAACAGGAATATTTTCCCGGAAATTATATTGCAAATCATCCATTTTTTATGTTGTAAGTGATGTGTCCTCTCCATACAACGCTTCCTCGATGGAATCAAAAAAAATTTGGAAGTTTGGAAATGTCTCATATTTTCGGTTCGATAGGTGACGAACACAATTCCAACTTTTATTCATTGCTACAATCCCGTCCTCAACTTGACAACTGTAATCTTTTCTGCTTGAGATTTAATTTGAACATACTTAAATTCGTGAAGATATCTGACATATAAGCTAATTTGATTAACCAAAAAAAATTTGTGAAACTACCCCTGAAGTGAAATTGTTTCTCCATGAGGATAATGGTATTTCGCCTCTTAATTCCCAAAAATGAGACAAACATTATTTCATGATAGCCAACGAATTTCACAGTGTAAAGTTGATGGTGTTCGCTGTCTATATATTTGCAAAGTTGTTCGAAAAGTTTACAAAATTGACAATTTTGACTGATTCATTTAAGATCTGCTTTAGATTTTCTGGTATCTTCTTAGCAAATAGACCTTCCCTGTGTATGTAGCAATGGTGCCAGGTCACCTACGGTATGATTTCCTTAATCCGTGCTAAAAGATCAGTAAGCTTTCCAGACATTGATCATGCCCGGTCAGTGCTAAATAGCTATTGTGATCATGTCGCTTCTTAACTGTGTTATTTGACAATGATATTAATGAAAGGATCCTGGCATATTTCTTGTTGATCGATGCAAAAACCATGATTTTGGCAGCAGATGATACAAGTTCTTCGGCTTTGTGTGAGGCTTCCCGATTTATGTTTTAGTTTAGAAACTCCAAATTAGACCTTCAATGCAATTTTAATATTACAACCAGTAAGTCATTTTCACAATTTTCTTACTTTCCTAAAGCTCATGAAAAAAAATCGATGCTCTTTTGCAGTATGTTCTTTATGTTTAGTATCGAAATGTCTTTCGTAATCTTAAGTTTCATGGCTCGTCTGACAATATCTCGTAACACAACAAAAAATATGGTAGCTGCTTGTCTTCTGAACCTATACATGTGAAGAAAATAAAAAAAAATATCCTTGCTACAATGTCGACACTTTTTAAAGTGACTGACTGCATGAAGTTTCAGTTTGCTTTGAATAGGATACATCCTCATCAATTTTTTCATGTTTCAAATTCAGTTAACAATCCATTCTACTGCTCTGTCAAACTGAGTCGTTACTGAATTCACTGCGATCATTCACTTGCATGTTCTGACTCTAATTGACTAGCGATAAAAGCGAGTCGTAGTTAGTGATTATGATTTCTCTTCCCGCGGCATCTAACTGTCTATGCAGAAACAAGAAATATCAAAAAGAATGTTCGTTTCTATGTCAGCGGCTAAATTCTAGACTAGATTCTAGACTAATACTACTTCTTTAAAAAAAAAAAAGTATGACCCCAAAGAAGCTGGGGAGAATATGTAAAAAAAATTTCTCACTTTATATTTGTTATAACTTATTTGGAAAAAGTTTAACTTAGACCGTTTTCGTTATTCGTGCTTACGCTCGATGAGAATGCTTACCCAGTTTTAGAACGAATTTCATGAATAAACGAACGCGATTTCTCATAAAAGTAAATTTTGTTTACAAACATTTGGAATCAGCTGTTTTGGTTTTGGAATAAATAGAAATAAAAAAAATAACAAATGGTTTATATTACAAATAATTGATCAACTATGGTGATAGAGTTTATCGATTTGAAAGAAATTAGATTTAAAGCTAATTTTATTGAATGAAATATTTGTCAAACCAAACGGACACATCACGCCGCCATCTTATTTGTTTACATATTTTCGTAAGAATTTGCTTAAATTCGGCAAGCATAGGAAATAGCAACCTTACAGAATTAAGGAAATTCCTTACGTTTGGTGAGCATTTTTCACGATTTTGGGCTAAGTTTGACAAAAACGAACGCAAACTAGAGCATTTCTTACGTTTCGTAAGCACAAATGCAAAAAAGAAAACGGCTTTAGTTTAGCTTAGCTTAAGTTATGCATTTTTCATGTATCTTTCCTTTAGCTTCTTCCTATTGACACATAAAAGAGCACTTTTCGAATTGACTCAAAAATAGTAGCACTATCTGTATTCAATACAGAAATTTAAAAAAATGCGTAAAAGCTCTTTCTATCTTAACTGCAAAAATTTATAACATTTCACGAAGCCCTCGCGGATCCCTGGGGTCGATGGACCACATGTTAGGAACCGCTGTATTACACCATTCACACATACCGTGTATATCTTTCGCCTGGCAAGGTCAACTCATATCGTACAGCAAATAAAACTTCATTGTCAATATATTTTTTTTTAAATCAGTTACAAGCAAATTTTGAACATTTCTTTTTATACCTTTCTATATTAAAATAAGGCAACACTAAATTTATTGCTTCTTATGTAGTATAGGCAATGCAAACATCGGTCTAGGTGGGTTTTTGGTGCTCCAATATCCGGTTGTTACTACTAGCCTTCTTGGAAATTATCAGAGTATATCCGTTTATATGTTGGTGTCCCACGCATTAGAATCCTAAATGTTATTATATATGTTAACAAAAATAACAATGACAAGAATAACAATTATGAAACTCATATTTAACGCAATTTCCTAACTGGCAACGAATGCCAGTTAGGGAATTTCGTTAAAGATGAGTTTGATAATTATTTATTCTTGTCATTGTTAGTTTTGCTAACATATATAGCATTTAAGATTCAAATGCATGGGACACGAACATATGTCTACAGGAATCCATACCAGTACCCCCCCGCCCGTGAGTGGTGATTAAATGCTTTAAATTGTTTTGGACGTTTATTTATCGGACATTCTCCTATTAGTATATTGATACTGTATTTGTTAAGGCGTGGAAATTAATAAGTATTCTTCAACATATTTTTTTCATTAAAGAAACTTCAACAATCAAAACACGTTTCATATATAAATGTTCTGTAACTTTCCAGTCTGAAATACAGTGATTTTTGGTCAATTTTAAAATATTATATATATATATATTTATTTATTATATATAATAGTCACATATATATATTATTATATATAAATATTATATATATATATATATATATATATATATATATATATTTTATATATATTATATATAATATATTATATATATATATATATATAATATATATATAATTTTATAATATATAAGTTTTTTTAATAATTGAAGTGATTAGGAACTTTAATTGAGGTTCTGCAGTGTACGTGTTAGCTAAAACTGGCATAGAAAGAGCGGCGAAAGTTACACAAGTTGCTTTTTTTTTATCATGTTAATTTTTGTTTATTTTTTTTTAAGGGGGCTGGAGCCGAGGAGGGGACATAGGGGGGTGATGATAGTCCGCCGCTCGTCCTGCTGAGGCGTAGAGACCTGATGCTTCCATCTTTGCGATTTAATCTTGGTATTCCTTAATTAAAAAAAAAAAAAACTTTTGGTAATTTTTGAGCCCTATTGCGCTTGAAATATATGTACTATATATAATTATATATATATATATATATATATAATATATATATATATAATATATATATACTATATATTATTATTATTAACTATATATAATATATATTATTATATAGTATATATTATAATATAATTATAATTATATATATATATATATAGCCAGCCTTAGAAGGCACCATCCTATCTCAAAACTATAGCGCTTCCGGAATAGGAAATAGCGATTGCTGGAATCTGGCAATAATTTTAGCTCCGAGGAACTGTAAAAAAAAAAAAAAAAAATAAAAAAAAAAAAAAAAAATGCATATCTCGAAAATACAAAGCTACGGCATGAATACATTTTGAATCCTTGGTAAATTTTTGGTTGGGAAATGTAAAAATAAAACTAAAAAAATAAATTGAACTAATAATTGCTATTGTTTTTTGGGGGGTGCTTTGGACATAGTATATATATTATACTATTTATTTGTAAAGGTTTACAAGGGTAATTTGGGGTCTGGAGCGATGTCTGGGGTAAACAGGGGGGGACGTTTTCCCCTACGCGTGGGGAAGGGGCGGAGGAACCGGACACCGCCAATACGCAAAGAGCGGGGGTTCGGAGACCTCGCCGGAGGGGGGAATTAAGTCCTAACCCGTAGTTCCGGAAGGCGAGAGACCGACTCCTGCATCGTGCGGTATACGCGCTTGGGGTATTCTTTAGTTTTAAAAAAAAAGCATAAATTTATTTTGTTTTTAATTGTAGTTTTAACGAGTAACCAATAAGAGGTCTCTTAGGCTCTATATATTATATAAAAATTATTAACAATATGTTTTTTTATTTTTTTTTTTTTTTTACATTTTCCTATCAAAATTTTAACGGATTCCAAAATGTATTCCTTTTGCTGTAGCTATGTATTTTTTTTTGATTAATTTTTTTTTATTTTATTTATTTATTTTTTTTTTTACATTTTCCGGACTAAAATTGGACCAGCAGCATTCAGCATTGTTTTGCTTTTCCTGTAGCTGTTGTAGTTTTGAGATATGGCTTGTGGCTTTCTAGAGGCTGACATATATATTAATTATATAATAGTATATAATATATTATTATTTATATCTATATACTATATATATATATATAATATATATTATATATTATATATATATATATATATATATATATATTATATATATATATATATATTATATATATATATATATATATATCTATGAATATTGTAACTCATATACTAAGTTGAATGTAAACTATTTTAACACAATTACATTTATTATTTAAAAAATTAAAACTTTAACAAAGGTGATAGGGGGGGACCCTCTGTAAGATAGAGCCTTTAGTCCTGTTTGGAGCGTAATTCAATTTATACGTGGGCTACTAATTCGATAAATCTAAAGGTTTTCGATTTTTTGCACTTTTGCTAGAAATTTAGGAATGCTAAGTTGCGTTCCTTTTGTAATTTTTAGCACAAATTTAGGAAATGGCAAGCAAACGTTAGGTAATTTCCTAAATTCTGTAGGTTGTATCTGCGCGTCTTCGGAATTTAAGGAAAATGCTAACGAACAAATGTAAACAAACCAAGATGGCGGCGTTGATTTGATGAATGTTTCATTCATGAAATTAGCTTTAAATCTAATTTCTTCCAAATCGATAAACTCCATCACAATAGTTGATCAATTATTTGTAATAAAAACCATTTGTTATTTTTTTTTTTTTTTTTTTTTT